>JAZGTJ010003114.1:0-37405 GCA_036877575.1 Botia almorhae
CACGCAAAGTCCAAATGGCTTTTTCCACGGACCTGCCAAAAACAACATTACCCATAAGGCTTTGGGAAGGCACCATGTGACGCAGACACTCCTCCCGCTGTGATTGGCTGTTTAGCTGCAGCACTCCACTCGATGTGAAGGTTGAAGGTGAAGTTTGTCCTCTCGTGTCTGATCTTTCCCACCGCGATGATGTCATCTCGTGCCCTCTGCAGCACGCGCACGCACCTGTGCAGACAATTGGTGAGTTTAAGGAAAATTATACGAGATCGATTTTTGAACTTTGGGTCATGCTTTTAAACGAGAGCCGAAGCACACGAAGCCGCAGGCCTCTTGCATTGTTTACGTTTAAAACAAATTGCTTCTGCTTTTGAAAGACAGATGTATTGCTTGCTGTTCAAATATAAGATGCGTGTGTCATACACATATTCAACCAATGTCTGTCCACAAACGAACTTTTAAAACCGGCTTTTGCAGGCGCAGAAATATCTAAGCAGAACCTACGCCGCACGCCCGTCTCTAAATGTGAGTAAAACTAATGATCAGGGCATCCAGAGCTGTTTCTGTGAGCTGTACGTTGAATGAATTTTGTCTTCCTCTTTGGACAGGAAGTCGTCATCGTCAGTGCTGTCAGAACCCCCATGGGTTCTTTCAAAGGAAGTCTCTCCTCTTTACCTGCGACCAAACTGGGCTCCATTGCCATAAAAGGAGCCATCGAGCAAGCAGGTAGATGTATGATAACCATAGGCAGGGTTCTTGTTTAACACGCTGTGTAATGTGATGATGTGTGAAATGCATGATGGGAAGGTTTTTCATAAAATAGGTGTTACAGTGGGTTTAGAAAAGTCAAATTCATCAAAATTTTTGGGGTCCCCGTGCTGTATGTTCACATATTTACTCAGAAGTCTCATGCGCATGTAATTACAGGACTCCCTTTGGAGGAGGTTAAGGAGGTGTACATGGGGAATGTGTTGCAAGCAGGAGAGGGACAAGCTCCGACCAGACAAGCTCTTCTGGGTGCAGGTGAGTTTGTCGTAACAAAACCAATATAAGTATACATTGAACAACACGCACAGAGGCTCCTGAATACTTTAGATTGTGATAGTGTCTTACAGACAGAGGCTGCAGGTTTTAGCATGTACTGTATCACGCAGACATAGAAAAGACGGTAGTGATTTTATCATTGTTTAGCATGCATTGAGTTGAGTAAACATTTTCATACAACTTTTTACATCTTACATTATTTAGACAGGAATTAAGGCTTATTGCACGTATTCTTCACTGTGAAGGCAATCCCATAATGCATTGCAACAAGCTCAGCACAGTAACAAGTGGGTACAAGAGTGGAAAAAACTTTACCTCATACCTTATCTAATAATAGAGTGTTGCGTAATGGTCGCATGCAGATTAAACAAATTAAATGTCTATTTTTGGTTAGTGAAGGAATTGTTTAGGTTTTTAATGTTAAAATGATTATTTATATACATTTTTTATATACATTAATTATTAAATTGCTTAAATTGCTTGGAAATGGATTTTCATCAACGCACAAACACTCATTTGGGAAATCCTGCCATAATGCAACACTGCAATATTTAAAAAAAAAATAGAAATAGGCCAGTTATAAATATATATATGTATCTCTATAAAGTAGTTAAATGTTTGTGATCTTGCTCCTGTAGGCCTCCCTCTGTCCACCCCAGCAACCACGATTAATAAAGTCTGCGCCTCGGGGATGAAGTCCATCATGATGGCTGCTCAGAGTCTCATGTGTGGACATCAGGTAGTGTGGAACCACATGAAGAAAGATCCGGAAGTGGTTGTGTACAGATATAAGAGCCTGTTTCAGAGAGAAAATATAAGCCATACAAAAGAGGAATATCTACTGTTTTAAACATGTTTCTCAGGATGTGATGGTAGCAGGTGGAATGGAAAGCATGTCTCAGGTTCCGTATGTCATGGCCAGAGAAGCGCCCCCTTATGGTGGGATAAAGTTGGAGGATTTGATCGTAAAGGATGGGCTGACGGACGTCTACAACAAATTTCACATGGTACGACTTTCCGCGTATGATTTTTCATTTAAAGTTTATCTTATTTTTTAATCTACGCTTTTGTTTGAGAACGTGGCACTAGTTAAGTCATAGATTTTACTCCCAGGCAACACAAAAACCATGTAACTAACTAACTAACATAAATACTGTTAGTTATCTGCAAACATGCAAACATTACCCTAATGTTTAAATGGCTTGTTCACATCTTAGTTGCATAATAAACCTTAGTTTTAAAAAAGCATAACATCAACCAAAGGAAGTTATTACACATACTTTGAACGTCAGACAGCAACCTTTAAAAAACAGCTTTCCTGCGTTTTTTAGGGTAACTGTGCTGAAAACACGGCCAAAAACAGCGGCATCTCCAGAGAGGAACAGGATGCGTTCGCCATCAACTCCTACAGTCGCAGCAAAGCAGCCTGGGAGTCCGGCCTCCTGGCTAAGGAAGTGGTTCCCGTCAGCATCCCTCAGAAAGGTACATCTCAAAATCTCCCCTGTGCTGAGCTAAGATGTGCCTTTTGAGTCGCTCCTATAGCTGGATGTGTTATCAATGTGCTTTTAATTGAGTTAAACTAAACTCAAACGCTGCTTCATTGGTGTTTCATTCATCTCACACTGTTCAGGTAAACCAGACATCGTTGTGAAGGAAGATGAAGAATACAGAAAGGTCGACTTCAGCAAAGTTACCAAACTGAAGACTGTGTTCCAGAAAGAAAATGGTACAAGCGTATCGTATTATAAAGCTAAATATTGCATTAAAACACAGTCTTTGCATAAATGCTGAAGGCATTTAAAGGCACCTGAAACCTGTTTGTGTTTTGCGCAGGCACGGTGACGGCAGCTAATGCTAGCACTCTGAACGACGGCGCAGCTGCTCTCGTGCTGATGACGGCGGACGCCGCGAGAAGACTCAACGTCACGCCTCTCGCAAGAGTTGTTGGTGAGATTATTTGAATCAAAAACTGCAGTCAAACTGCTTTTTATTGAATGTTTTAAGCTACATAAACGACATAAACAATAAATACATGCCGAGGTGCCACAAAATATAAGTATTTAGCTAATTAGTGTTGTCATTTCCTTTATTTCATTTTACGTCATTATTATACAGCTGCTGTCTAGGATGCTTGTTTCTGATTGGTCATTCACTTAATTATGCGGTCCGGTATTGTTATATAAAATGAGCAATGAACAAATTAACTGACACTCAGTTTTCTTCCCATCTTAAATTCCAGCTTTTGCCGACGCCGCGGTCGCCCCCATCGACTTCCCCATCGCTCCGGCCTTTGCCGTCCCTAAGGTACGATGACACCTGTGCCTTCATGACAAAGCCGAAGTGTTTGTGCATTCATTTGGCGTATTAATGTCTGTGTCGTGCAGGTCCTGCAGGCAGCCGGTATAAAGAAGGAAGACGTCTCCATGTGGGAGATCAATGAAGCGTTCAGCGTCGTGGTTCTGGCCAACATCAAGATGCTAGACATCGACCCCCGTAAAGTCAATATAAACGGAGGGGCGGTTTCCCTCGGACATCCGATTGGGTAATTTAAGCAACGTCTTTTCTAATGCATCGCTGTTGACCGCATCGGCACGCTTTAATTAGATGCGCTGTGAATAATGCGACGATTGTGTGTTTTCTAGAATGTCGGGCGCGCGAATCGTTGGACACATGGTGCACAATCTGACATCAGGACAGTATGGACTCGCTGGAATCTGCAACGGGGGCGGCGGAGCCTCTTCTGTTCTGATCCAGAAGTTCTAGGACTCTAGAATCCACCGACACTCGTTCAGTGAAAAGGAGAGAATATGAGGTTACTGTATTTTGTGATGTAGGGAATTAGACCACACCAGAGATATCTCCATGCCGACAGCCTTACTGTGAGCTCTCTGTCTGTTGAACTTGAACACTCCTGTTTTTAACTGTAAAAGAAATCAGAGGCTCAGACAATATTTAATGATTGGCAACCGTTCTCAAATGTATTTATTATAAATGCTTATTGCACATCTCGTTATGTGGTTGGTGTCTTTTCAAAATAATGTGTCGATCAAAGGGTTTAGATTGTTAACAACTGTAATAAAACAAAAGAGATTATTTTTTTTGTTGTTGAATGTGATTGCACTGACAACGGAGTCTGGAGGTATAAGACATTTATATACATACAATGTAATTGCTTTAAATGAACGCCAGGTGGCGCGTGTGATTCGATCCGTCCATTCGTTTGTCAGCTGGTGCAGTTTTGACCCACCTAGCGGTTTATTTATGGTACAGCGCTTGTATGCAAGTGACATGCATTTCCTTTTTGTGCTGTATAGAATAAAGACGGCAATAAGGGTCTAAAACATTTTTAGGTGAGCTGTCTTTTAGTTCACCATATGTTTCAAATCACTGCACTGGTTAATGGTTCACGTGAACTATTCTCTGAGCTTTAAATGCAGATTTGTAATAGAAGAGGGAACATTTAGTTCTTCCAACCCAACTAAGCAGGTTTTTCCTGGTTCCCGATAAATAATCCCGAAAAAACCCTCTCCAAACACTCAGCAGAACATGTATCATATCACACCTTGTGGTTTATACAGAGTATGCAAAAGCTATTGAAACAGTTTCTGATTTTCAGTTCCTTATACGTGTCATTGAGAAACAGTATTTCAACATGTTTGCAGGTCAAATATTAACAGGATGTCGTGAGGGCCCAATGATTCGATCACTGAATAACGACTGGGCTGCTGTTGACCCTCGTGTGAGGGGAAACCGTCTGGTATCTTTCAGAGTAGAGCTCAAGATGTCTGCTCGTCCTGGAGATGAAGATTTTTATATGAGGGTTTTATCAGATTTAACTGCTTCTTGGGAAACTGAACAGGAGTAGCACCTGATAACATAAAGCTTCCGTCCCGTGAAGCTTTCAATGGCTTCATAGCTTCTGATTAATCAGGTGACTCAGAAATGCGTGACATTATTTCCTGCTCTTCATTGGCTGATATTTTTATTGTTTGAACAGTCCTGTAGGCCTCACTGGGGAAAATGCGTTACTTGTTTACTGTTGGTTTGCGTCTACTGTACGACATCACTGTAAAGAATAATGTATCTTGAATATTTTCTTGTCATTTTCTTGGGTCTGTATACGAATTCAAAAATAACGAAACTTTTGGGTAAAATAACCAAGTTCAGTTTCAGTTATTCGGTGCGGTTAATGTGTAGCTCTTTCCAAAGTTAAAAGGTCTATAAAGGTTGAATCTGTTTGCTTTGAGTGTTTGCTTTGGTCTTTACTGGGATCTGAACGGTACATTTCGGTATGTTTAGGGGATAAGGAAGTACGCTTTTAAATGCAACTAAGGAAAACAATGATTCTTATGTTGCTATCATATGTTAAAATCTCATTGTGAAGCAAATCCTGCAGGAGGAAAGCTTTTGTCTGTATCAAGAGGAAGAGCGTTCAGCTGATTGTCATGTTATCGCAACATAAAAAGGTTGTGTGGTCCGTATGTGCTGTAGAAGAACTCGGTGGGAATGATTGCAGTGTGTGTAAACATAGACACACCCACACAAGTAAAAGGCTCTGAGTGTCGGTCACCAGCTGATTATATATTTGCATATTTTTGTTCACCTGACCGTGTGACGAAGTTTCAGAGGTGTGCTGTTGGCTGCTCATTACAGCTACAGAGAGCGAACAGAGTGTCCATTTATACTCAAACCCCAGGACAAAGATCTTGTAAGTTTTAATAGAGGAGAATGTCTACGTATGTCAAATCATTCCAGTTTCCGTTCATGTCTGTGTGTTGTTATGGAAATGACTGTGATGTATAAAATGTGTTTTACTTTTTGTTCAACCTGCAGAACTTTTTGAGTTACGTACTGGATTGAGTTTAATGATCCCAACCAGAGACCTAAAAGGACTTAAAAGATGAATGACAAAACGGTAATGACATCTTCCATATATTTGTCTTACAGTGTTTATGATCTTATGGCACATTTGGATCTGTCAGTAACAAACAGATTTTTATTTTATGAATGAGTCAGTCAGTTTTAACTCGATTAGCTGAATATTTATAAAGCATTAACCAGCCTGGTGATAAACAAAATATTTTATAAATTATTCACCAGCCGTGTCATCTGATCTTTAAAAGAAATGGTAGCTATAGATTTGTATGTATGAGAAACGTTATACTCTGGAGAAAAAAACTGCAAAAATAATTTCGGATTAAAGCTTTATACTTTCAGCCTTTGAGTTTTTGGGATGTCTATTAGTAAAGAAGAAAGCTGAATGTCTCCGCTTAAGGAAATCGGGCTGGTTTTTGGATCATTGCTGGATTGTTACTGGTCCACACTGATCTACTCACTCTAACCAGTTTAATCGAGGTCGATCATAAAACATTTTATTTGTCTCCTACTGCTATACTTCCCTTTATATAACTAGGAAAACATTCAAATGTATTTGCAGGAGAACTGGCCAGAATCCAGCTTTGACCATGTGACTTTCTTTAATAAGTTTCTGTTCGCTCGGTAATCTGCTCTTTCGCAAGTCATTTCTGTAAGGAAATATTTACTAAATGAGCCGCAGGGAGTCTTTTTATCCTGCCCTTAAAAACAACAATAAAACAAATTGATCTGTTTTGCTTCCTCAATATATCTTCGTACAATTCATCAGTGCACATTACTCCAAAGAAAAGTCAAAGGCAAACGTTACTTATTGCAACTTTAAATACAAGCTCAAAAACTCAAAATAACGTTAATTTCTTTCAGATCTACGAAAATGCTTCTCGCGTAAACTACGGGTTCCAGCACGACGAACGGCGCCCACCGCCATGTACACCTTCACCTGGGATGAACCCTGCTTTACCCCGCTACCCTGGACCTCAGTACCACAACGCCTCTCCTTCATACCCTTCAGACAGATATTCCCCTGCTCAGAACCTGTATCAGTACACACCCCAAACAGCCCCTGTCAATACTTACCACACCGCCACACCTGGTATCCATCATGCAGCTACACCTGTTCACAAAGGTGAAATCTTTATTCAACATATACACGCGTTTATAAGTTTATATGTTTCAGAGTTTGTGATGTAACACCTTGACTTTGGTAGTTCGCAGGAGGAGAGTTTGGCCGTGTGTTTTGGCAACAGCCATCAGCCTCCTGGTCATTGGAGGGTCCATAGCTGCATTGCTTTGGTATTTTGGTAGGAAATCCAAATATTAGATGTCATACAGTCTATCTTGGTTATTCCACTTTGGTACTGTAGGGTCACTAGTCCTACAGACCTTAGTTCCAACTTTAGTTCCTCTGTTGTTTTAAAACCACAACATATATATATATATATATATATATATATAACCTCTTTTTTCGCCATCTTTGTTTGAAACATGNATATATATATATATATATATATATATATATATAACCTCTTTTTTCGCCATCTTTGTTTGAAACATGGTTAAAATGCAGGTTACGTTACATACTTGTCTTTGTGCATGAAGTCAAATTAAGTCAAACTGACATTTTCTGGGAAATCTTACCCGGTAATCATTCTTATAAACTAAGGAGTTAAGGAGTGATCTGTTATGTACTTGCTCAATAACTGGTTTTTGATCATTTTCAATAAAAAAAATTAGGGTTTGCAGCTTTATGTAATTCGGAAGACTTTGAGCAGCTTGTTCAGATGTGTTTGATGAAGGTTGGAACTACACTGTGCACGACAGTGCCCCCTATAGGACTGGAGTTGAACATCCCTGCAGTATACCGACATTGCTTGTCTGTTAATGTCCTGTGTGTATTTGACAGATGTTTTCCAGTGTAATGGACGGCAATGTAAAGCAGATAATTTGTGTCTCAGCCACTCACAGTGGTGTGACAGCGTCCCGGATTGTCCATCAGGAGAAGATGAAGCTCAATGCTGTAAGTAACAGTAACAGTATAACTTCAATAATTTTAATTAATAATTCTTAATACTTATAAAGCAAGTTTAAGTCACAACCTGCTGTACTGGCGTAATATGACCTGTTTACAAGCGAAACGGTATATTGAACAACATGTATGAAAAAATATGAGGAAAATATATATTTGGAAAATGCTTTTGTCAAAAGTGACTTAAAATGCATTCCTGGCCCTTATATTTCTTCAGTTTATGTTTCCTGAGACTCAAACCCATGAACTTGGAGTTGCAAGCGACAGGCTTTACCAACTGAGCTACAGGAACACTTAATTAAGCTTAACACTTTAATTCATCAACAGCAGGCCGCGGATACTATTAAACAAGCTCAGATTGTATTTAATCCAGAATATTCCACAATGTGTCCAGAGAGAGTAAAAGCTATTACAGGATTGCAGTAGTTACACTTGTGTTCTGTAAAAGTGATCTGTGCTGAACTCATTTAACAGCCGCATACATTAATATTTGACTGCTGTGTGTCATTTTTCTTTTGTAGTTCGTCTGTACGGATCTAATTTCCTTCTTCAGGTCTATTCCAATGAGAGCCGGAGATGGGAGTCTGTGTGTTCGGCTGGTTGGAACAATGATCTTGGAAAACAAGCATGTGAGGCGATGGGGTACAGCAGGTAATCTTTTAACTAAACTCATCTCTCAGTCTGACGTACAGTATATGAGCGTGAAGCACTTTTACTGTAATTACTGTATATCTGTATGTACTGTATACATCATACACAGACTTCCAGTTTTTCATACGTTACCTCATTTTACACGTGAGATTTTGGTCTGTAAGTTGGTTTGTAAATCCTGCTCTGTGTGTGTGTGTGTTTTGTGTCTCAGAGATACCTATGTAGGTTATGAGGAGGTTTCTTCCAGAGCGTTTTTTGACTACATGATGGTGAAGACAGATTCTTTAAACGTTTCTGATCCGAATACAACCACACAGAGTTTTCTCACTAAAAGGTAACATAACAGTGCGGAATTCTGCTGTTGTGGAATATCAACAATGCATCTACAACACATGTATACATTCGTCAGATGCTTCAGACCAAAGCAAACCTTGTGTACAGTGTGTTAAATGTTTTACAGTATACATTAGATTGATCTATGTATTGGTTTAGGCTTTTTTATTATTGTTTATTCATGCTTGTTAAAAATGTCTTTTTTAATTTCTCTTTACGTTTTTCCAGTTCCGACTGCCCGTCTAACAGTGTTGTGGCACTGAAATGTATCGGTAAGATAAGAATTTTGTACTTCCTTCCTGTTGTGTGTCTGACGGGTATTTTAGTTAAGCATCACATTTATATTTAGTGATTAAATTAATCTTTTGTTATTAGTGTAAAAGTATGTGTTTTAGTTTGGTGCTGTTTATTTAAATTTAGATCCCAGTGGTGTTTGTGATAGAAAATAGCATTTTATGCTATATTATTATTATATTGTGTTCTATATGTAAATTTCTAGAAAAAGAGTATAAAACATCATCTTAATTAAATTCATCTTAAACGTAACTATTTTTGCTTGAACCATAGTCTGTAGTTAAGCAAAAGGCTTATACAAAAATACAGATTAAATGAACGGAACTTGAGCAACTATTCATCCAAAATTATCAGCACCTCACCCTCACAATCTTAAAAATGTCACCACATTTTGAAAGCAGTTGTGACACAAGCAAACATAATGAATTCTGGGTTGTGAATTCCGAATTCTAGATTGTGGAAGGAACATTGGGAGGCGTATTGTGGGCGGAGTCACAGTGACTTCTAAGGGGGTGTGGCCATGGCAGGTCAGTCTGAAGATATTTGGCAGACATGTGTGCGGAGGGTCTGTTATAACCCCATATTGGATCCTGACTGCAGCTCATTGTGTTGAGGAGTAAGTACACTCACTCAATCCATCTCCTTTAATGAGATTATGATGAACTCTACTAAATGAAATCATGCCGTGTAGATTTTCGAATCCAAGGCAGTGGACCGTGTATGCTGGATATCTGACTCGAAGCGAGATGGGGTCCGCAACTGGAAATTCTGTGGGCCGAATTGTCATGCACAAGTTTGACACGAAAACCAACGAAAATGATATTGCCCTGATGAAGCTAAATAGTCCACTCAGAATGACATGTAAGACATTTATCTCTCTCTGAATAAGTTAACCGAATACGTTTGGTCTTTATATTTAGTCATTTTTTCGTCCGTGTTGCGCTGACTGAAAAGGACCTGGCGACGTTATTGTGGGTTTATACGAAGGTTTTCATTTAACAATGGTATTGCAGAAATGCACTATTTAGGCCTCGTGAGAAATTGATTTCGCAAGGGAAAGTGAGCAAGTGACGGGGGGGGTACCAAAATACGGTGAAAAGTATTTCACCGGTCATGTGATCACAACTTGTCAGCTCACAAATACACACAAATACATTTTAAGCATTTAAAGCAACATCCCCAAGTTATTTTCATTTTTATCATAATTTTTTATCATCATGTTCCTATTTCTAGACTGTTTTCCGCTAGACTATTTCTTTCTTTGTTTTTTTTCTCTTCAGCGAGCGTCAGGCCAGTGTGTCTGCCCAATTACGGCATGCACTTCTCTGCTCCAAGAGACTGTTATGTCACTGGATGGGGAGCACTGTTTAGTGGAGGTTTGACTAAATTCTCGCCATCAATGAAAGAATTAATATTTATGAATTTAAAGCAAAACTAGACTTTTTAAAGAAATGTTCACTTGTAATTCTTTCAAAATAACGACTTTAATATGCCATTTACAACACAAATTGTAAAAAACATCAAGTTTAATTGATTCCTGCAAGTTTTTTAACCAAACGTCATGTGAAGATTCTTTAAAAATGATTTTTTGTGGGTTCCACAGAACAATAGCATATGGGTTATTAGCAATGTGAGGGAGGGGTAAATAAAATTTGGGTCTCTTTAAAGCCGCAGTCCGTAACGTTTGTCTCTCTGTCGCCACCTCTGTAACCACATAACATAGCAGGTTAATTTACTGTTTATTACGTATATTGAAGTCAAATGAAACCAAACAGACTTTTCCTGGGAAATCTGAGCTGACCACTTAAATTATAAATTATTAATACAAATCATTATTATAAACATTATTTTGCTCATTTTAACCAAAGAACGTTATTTGTTGCCGTTTTAAAGATCAGATCAGAGGTAAAACCAGTATGAAGTTAATAACTGAAACGCATGATAAGAGAATTCTTTGTTTTCCTGAAGGATCTGCCTCAGAGACTCTGCAAGAAGCCAAAATCCAGCTGATCGACAGAATGACGTGTAACAGTCGGCTGGTGTACAACGGCCTTATCACAGAGACCATGATCTGTGCTGGCAAACTGGCAGGTGGCGTCGACTCCTGTCAGGTCAGAAACAATTAGAAGTTCCATGTGTGTATATTGAGTCATTCAACGGAACACGTATTCTGAAAGCGGCTGTTTTTGTTTCACACAGGGGGACAGTGGAGGACCTCTGGTCACAGAGGACAATTCTCTGTGGTGGCTGGTTGGGGACACGAGCTGGGGTGACGGATGTGCTTTCAGAAACAAACCTGGAGTCTACGGAAATGTGACCCACTTTCTTGACTGGATTTATGAGCAAATGCAGGTAAGATGTAAAACATAAATCTAAACAGTGACACCAAAAATGTATTTATTTATTTATTATTCATGCCAGAGAAAAAAGACGTCTCTCTCTCTCTTTCTCTCTCTCTCTTTTCAGAAATATTAGAGTTTTTTTCTATTATAAGGAGCTTTGAGAAGAGCGACTGATCAAAAGCACTGACACATTTCAGAATTCTGAGAAGACTGTTAAAGTTTTTTTTATATTATTATTTGATTATTCTGTTTTGAAACGTTAATGTAAAGAACTAAGTATTTGTTTTCACCAATATGTAATTTGTTCAAAAGCGATATGCTACAATTTGCACCTTGTAATGTTTTTCCATGTATGTTTTGCATAAAGAACACAAATGATTTGCATAAAGTGATCTGGTAAGTGTTGAATTGATGCTGATGTGTTCACTGACAGATTTGTGTTCTCGAGGTTTCTGTGGTTTCGTTAATTTACAAAATATTCATGTTTGTCTCCTCTTTTCCAAACACCCTGCGTCAAGCAATCGGAGAACGTTTTTGAGCAGTGTTTAAGCAAATAACCGTGAGTTTTAACAGGCTATTGTGGTGTTAGTGAAAACCAAAACGCACAGAAACTCTTAAAATTGTAAACGAACAGTCAGTTTACTATCTGACACAGACGTTTTCAAATATTGACTTTCACGTTTGAAATTTAAATGGATGTTATTCAGATAACGTGATAGAATTGTAATATATGGACTATATATTATATTTCTTATAAGCAGATTTTATTCATGTATTTTATAATAAAAAAAAGATGTACACATTTACAGATATGCCCAGGAGACCAAAGAACTGGACAGGATAACTTCCTGTCGGATATAAACGTGCCCTTTGGCTATATATAAGACAATATGGCTCAGAATCAGTTGACCAACCCACAGCAGTAAAACTCTTATGACCTATTTTTCTTGGCTGTTCCTCACACCTAAAAATATGAATTCACACCCGCCTGCAGAGCACCACAGAGTTCCTGACTCAGAGTTAATCACCATTATGAGGTGTTATGGCGGTATTTAAGCCACTCCTTTGCCTTTAATCACCGCTCATTGAATCTGCGGCTGTAATCGGCAGATGCTCGCTGGAGAAGATCGGCGTCTGCTACCTGTTTGTAGTAATTAACAGATGCGTGACACCAGGCTGACGGCTCTTCAGAGGGTTAACAGATGTGGCAATTACAGACGCATTTGAATGAATGCTCAAGGGGTTCGGCATAAGGGCCGGGCAATTACACGGCAGTCCGGGAGCCGGTTTCATCTTCAGCTTTATTCACTGTGTCTGCCAGAGCGACACGTTGGCAGGGAACCCGCCGCGTGTTGCCAAACAACCCCGCTTCCTGTGACTTGACTCCGCGAGGGTGAAAAATATGCTGAGAGGTGAAGAAACACTAACATGTCAGGTGGAACCAGTCTGCTCTTTTTCAGTTTGGTTATTGTGAGGTTTTGCAATAGGATTATTAAACAGGAAACTGTGTTATTGTGATTGGACTAAAGCTGTTTCGGGCACCATTTGTTTAACATGGACGGTTCTCCCATATGACCGGTGTGCTTTTGTGGAACACAGAAAGGAAATATTTCGCAAAAATGTAAAAAAAGTATAGGGTAAAAGTGGCCCATGTGAGATGGGTGCAATATTTAACATTTCAGAAGCCCTACAAAAATATTCTGTGAGGAACAAACCGCAATTTAATGCATTTTGTGTGTTGTTTTTTCCTTCAGAGTGATTGATCATGTGACATTGTGGCGTGGAACGTCATTGGATGGACTTGAGGCTGAGTAATGGATTAGCATGTTTTCATTTTTGGGTTTACTGTCCCTTTAAGGAGCTGTCCAGGTGCTGAGGTCATGCCTGTCATCTTCAGCTCTCACATGCAGTTTGTGTGTCTGCCGATCACACACAGAATGTGTCATTTAGTTCTAAGGCCCTGATCAAATACACTAGCCAATGAGGGAGGAGGGCTTGTTACTGGGCAGTTATGGGTCTCTCTCTCTCTTTCTCTCTCTCTCACTCTCTTTCTCTCTCTGTCTCTCTCTCTCTCTTGTTGAGGTCAATGTCATACATCAGCGTTCATAGATTCCCTGTGCTAGCTGTGTGTGATTCCACCGACTCCACACCAGCAGTCTCTGCAGCTTTTAACATCAGCTAATAACATCAGCTAACAGCTCAGCAACATACACAGTATTAGTCCTATTGGAGGAACACTTTTTGCTGATGTGAAATAATTTTGTATGAAGGAAACATCAAAAGATATATATCAACATCGATTGATCCTTTGTGTCTATTCCTTAACCTCTGCACCAGCATGTTAGCTCGGTATATTTTATAAATCCTAAACTAGGCTATTTATTTACTGGTATTTTGTACAGCCTGTCTGATATTTTATAACGGCTTTTTACTTGATTGTAAATCACGTTGCTTTTAATCAGGGAAAATATGATATTGTCCTAAACATCAACTCTGCATACAGTACTGGTAATTTTAACGAAAATATGACTAAGTCTGTCACGCGCCATGGGTCCGTGCATTCATGCAGTTCTCCTGACAAACACGAGCGGGCGCTGTTAGGAGAAACAAACCACTCACCATGTCACACCCGAGTCCTGGGGTCACCCTTCATTTTATTCTTTACATAACATTTACGAACCTTAAATTAAAAAATTCTTGATTCAAAATAAATAAAGTAAAAATATTAATAAATATAAGGAGTGATAGTTCAATATTATACAATAGCAGCATAAATATTTAGAGATTTTATTAAATCAGTTTTTAAATCAGTATTATTTGCTTAAATTAAATTGTGGCTCATTGAGGTGTTTTTTAAATCTCTGCTAATATTTAAACTCAGATCTAAACAAGCCACACCAATAATCTTAATATGTCAGCGATGAATACGAATTTTCAAAATGATATATTGAAATATTTAAAAATATATATTACATATATTTAAACATGTTATTTTGTTAAAAATCCTATTTTAACAGTGACTTATTTATTAACTCAAAATCTTTAAATGTCTCAAAACGAAAATTAAAAACGACTATTTATCTTGAACTACCTTTACCAATAATTACCTTGTAATTATTAAATGTATTAAAATGTGTTTTTAATGTAGCAAAAATGGTATAATTCCTTTTTAATAGGATAATAAGATTTCTTGGAATTTAAATTTACATTTGTCCTGTAAACAAAACGTTAAACCACCTTAACATTTTGTTGTTTATGTTTTCAGAAATATGCGATACAAATCGATTTGGGCGTTTTGAGCGTCTGGGGACAGAATATTCGGCGCGATTCTCTGCAGCCTGTTGGTCAGTCTTTCTGTCGACAGTTTGGTATTTAGGTCACACTGGAGCCCTCGAGCTGCGCTGAAGAACATCCACTGCAGGAGTGACTGACACCTTCTGTGATACTGACTGAAGTCTCCATCTTCTCTGAGCGTCCGTCACAATAATAACCTCAGCTGCGTACTGACGCTCTGTCCTCTTACTGCTTCAATGTGATGCTTTATGTGATGAAAAGAAGTCTAATCGGTTGTAAAATAACACAATTAGGTTTTCATTTTGTTATGCAATGATGCAAATGTTATTTCTTTTCTGGTACAAAATGGCTAATTTTATGGCCTGCTGAACCAAATCACCTGGAAGTGAATTAAATTCAGAAGGCAAATGAGTAACAACAAGAAAATCTTGTTACTGTAACAACCAGTAACAGTAACAACTGTAGCATAGTTACAATGAGCTACATCATGGCATGTGTAACAACTGTGTCATGATCTTTAAAGCTAGCATAGAGGGACTGACTTCTAGGTCACCTGTTGACCAAAGCGTCTCCTTCATTACTCCCCTAAAAATATTGTCCTAAGAATGTTTACTTGTGGTTGTGGTGACCGTTTACTTGTATCGAAAAGACCCGGCTAACAATTTTAGGTCGTAAGAACGTTTCCGTAACATTTCCATTAAGACGTGAAAACAATAAAAAGTTTATTTTGAAAGTTCTGGGAAGGTTCAAAACATCCAGATTTTTAAACATTGTATTAATGTTATTGCTTGGTTATAAGACTGTCATTTAAACATTTTTAAATTCTGTAATGTTTTTAAACATTCCACTACCAACTTAAAAGCAACATTTTGACATATATGAAATGTAATATTAAAAAATGTTCTACTAGCAATACTGCAAGAACGTTTTTTGATAACTTTGAGAAAGCTTTTAGCCAATGTTCTGAAAACATTCTCAGAATATCTCTTTTTAAGCTCCACTGAAGGGAGAAAGTCATGTGGTGTAGAAAGTCATGAGGGTGTGTAATCAATCACAGAATTTCATTTTTAAACGCAAACCGTTGCTTTAAATTAGCGAACGACACAAGCACAAACAGTAGAGCACATCATGTTCATTATAATTATAATAGGATCATATTATTTCCTCTCAAGCACACAGCAGAGACTTTTAAAGCTCTCAGTGGCGTATGTAACATCTGTATGTACTAAATGCAGCTCTGTTCCTTCATCTGTCTGTCATGTTGACAGGTCTTCAGTTAAAACAATGTTAATGTCGCGTGGCCGTCCTCTAGCGATGGGTCCAGATGGAGGAGATGCTGGTACCTGCCCTTCCTTTCCACTGCCAGCGCATTTACTGCAGCCTCCACCCCACACCATCTGTGTCAACCTGCCGTCTCTCCGTCAGACAGTTGCAGGTTCCGCCATGCGTATCAGGCCTGCAGCTGTGCAGACAGCCAACCCAACATCTGTGTGTCCTGTGGGACAGATGGGGGGAACCTGCCGATCTGATCAGCTGCAGTCGACCTTAAGCACAGCCATGGGCCGCCAGTTCTTAAGATTAACTGGACTTTGTCATGAATAGAATAAAATAGAAAAGAATAGAAAAGAAAACATCATGGTATAATAGAACAAAATATTAAATGTTCTATAAAGAACCTTTAACATCCACAAAACCTGTGGTTCTCTGTAGTGGAAAAATATTCTGTGGTCCATATTAAGATAAGAACGAAATGGTTCTTTTAACAATCTTTGACTGAAAGGTTCTTAGGGGAACCAAAGATGGTTCTTTCATGTCATCACAGGGAAGAACCCTTCTAGGTCCTTTAACATTAAGAGTGTAGAACATAAACAAATAAACATAAATATAAACATAAATAGATCAAATGTGGACCGTTTGATTTTCTGGTCCACAGATATGCAGCAACATGTGTTAGCCTAAGTTAAATGTAAACAAGCAAATATAAAGAATGTTAACCATATACAAAGGAAATCATGACTTCAGGTAAAATGTGTTACTGGTCTACAGAGGACGGAACAAAACAGACAGATAAATAAATAAATAAAACAACTTCATGCATTTTTATGACCACACATATAAGGTCAGCCATGTGCTTTGGTTACTAAGCAACACTGCAAGCCTGTGTCTGAGGGTTTGTCAGACGTTGACTCAGATGTGTGTTACAGTCACGAGAGTAACAATCAGCCTTTGATTACAGTGAAGCATCAAACCCAAGAGCAGCTGCCTGTGAACTCAGTTCTGTATATACTCTGTACGTATATTGTATATTGTATATAGTATATTGAATATAGTAAGTAGTATATGGTATATTCTGTATATAGTAAACACTGTAAATAGTATCAGTCTCATGTTTAGACATTTAGTCCAAATGTCCAGATTATTAAGGAAACATATACATGACATCATTTATATATAGGCATATGTCCCTAAAATGTACAAAACGTACATCTAAATGGATCAGCTGTAAAGATTTTAATTCTTGTTATCGTGTACATATAATAACCATTTTAAAACGGTCATATTCACATACGTTCTCGAAGACATTTCATATATACAAAATTCCGGGACTTGTAGCACAAATATGTTAAACAAACATACATTATTTATAAGCGTTTCTTTACCTCGGAGCATTTTGACTTTTGAAAAGGCATTTGAAATGTAGCACAAAAAAACTGCGAAGCGTAACAATTGTGTACCTTATTTTAAAATAACCAAACGAGTGAAAAGCCGTTAGTAATATAGTCACAATTAGCTTTTTTTTCTGCATTATTCTGTTTGCCGTACCTGTTTTTATTTGATAAATATACATGTTGTTATTGTGTTGTTTGTTTCGTGTGTTTTAATATTGTACATGAAACAGTGGTGGAACACACTGATGTCACATCGCAAAATACAATTGTAGTTTAAAGTACGTATCAAAGGCACTATTTGATGATGCTGTTCTGTGCTTCTTTCATTCAGTGGTTCCTTTCTCTCTCTCTCTCTCTCTTTATCTCTCTCTGCTACAGAGCTCTGTTTTATTGCATTGCGTCTGAAGAGTCCTGCTGGGCGTGGATTCTATCATCGGCCAATAGGAGAGCAGCAGGCGGGTGGCGGCCAGTGGCCAATGAGGCAGGGTGGGGTTACGGTATCATTATAAGAGATAAAAAATGTCAGGTTTCTAAGTATATTCAAGCAGAAAATGCACCGAAAATAATTTCAAAAATGAGAATTTTTTACAGTAGGCGAAATGACAAGCCTCAGTTCTTTGCGTGTTTTCCTAGAGCAGGGATCAGAAGAGGGTTTAGTACGATGAAAACGGCTGTATTCTTCGCTGCACACTGGAAATGCTACATTGTGAATGAAGATACCGCAGTCTTGAGCTTTTACACTCGCAGTATTCAATACATATGATCAATACATGGATTCTCAACAGCAGGTCATTAAGACTGTTCAGCCCAATCGAGCGCGTATTCTCCTGTGTGAGAGACATTCAACGTTTCATTGAACTGGCAGTGACTCATGGAGGTTTTCATATTACGCAGAAGCTCTGCTGTAAAACGAGCTTGTTCATGCAGCTGCTGGTGTTGATGAAATCCAACACAAATCATTTTTTAAGTATTATATGGAAGAATGAGAAATTCAGTCGGATGTATGTTACGTATGTTGCGTTTGATTATGTTCTGGTGTTTTAAAGCAGATGAAACAGATTCTGGTCTGGTTTAGCCTAAACACAGTGTCATCTTAAAAAATTCCACCATTTGTTTCTCATTCAGTAGACACATAATCCCATTAAATGTTCAATGTCATTAAAGAAATATAAATAAAGATATAACTGAAAAACCTGTACGATTTTATTGAATCAATACTCGATGGATTTAGATTCCTGGATTGTGTTATTTTACTGTAATAACTTACTGTATACATTGTATCTTATTGCATTTCAGAACTCCATATGCAACGTGTGACAGTGCTGTAATTTAGTAGCACAGATAATATTATAAAATAGTGTGATTTCTAACGTTGATCAAACCCCTTGTTTGTTGAATCGCATTGAATACACGCAACGGTGAACCTTCTAAAGCTAAAATCTTCAGTTTTAGTCTTAATTAGGAGAATTCAGTCATCTTCAGTCTTCAGTTTTAATTAAGAGAATTTGCCACAAAAGGATGTTCACAAAAAGCACCTGTATAGTATAAATTAGGCAAAATGTGTTTCCAGCTCCATTAACATGCACTTTATGAATGAGAATTTGGATATGATATATATGATTTTGTATAATCTTTTTCCACAGATAACATTCACTGGACATCCAGAGGAAGATATATGACACGTCTGGACGTCCAGTAAGATTCATTCATTTATTTGAATAGCATTACAGATGAAATGCAGGAATCCAGGGAGAGCTGCAGGCATGTGTGCTTCTGTAAGGGATTCTCCAGCCCAGCAGCTAAAACAGGGCTGATTCTCCAGCAGAGAAATGCTTGTTAGGGCAGAATATAACCGGAGCTCCAGGGACCCTCCAGATACAGTGACTATTCATAACCGTAATGGGTATCAACCACGT
Source organism: Botia almorhae (assembly GCA_036877575.1). Lineage (NCBI taxonomy): Eukaryota > Metazoa > Chordata > Actinopteri > Cypriniformes > Botiidae > Botia > Botia almorhae. Next base: position 19,442 of record JAZGTJ010003114.1, read on the forward strand.
CGACAAAAAAACAGCGAAAAAGAGCGAAAGATGCTGAAAATACAAAATTATGGAGACATTTACTGTATCAAATATTTGGACATGAGAAAGGTTGTCCTGTTGCTCGGAAACTACACTACTGTAACTACTGTAATATCAATAACAGTATCAAATCAAGTCATGGTGTTTATTCTTTAGCTGGAGTGAATAAGTGACAGTTTCACCACAATTCAGACGTGCTAACCGGGAACGTTCTCTTAAAGTTATCAGATATGTTTTGATGTTAAACATATCAGAAACGTTATTTTTAAGTTGCAAGTGGAACGTTTTAAAAAACATTACAGAATTTAAAAAAGGTTTGAAAAACATTCTTATCACCAAGCAATGTTAATACAACTGGACCTTTTAAACGTTCCTAGAACATTCAAAATCATTTTTCAACGTTTTTGTTACTTAATGGAAATTGTTAGCTGAGCACAAAACAAAACACATTTCCAGACTGCATTGTTATTATTAAAATGATTTTGAAAACTACAGCACATGCAAACATCAGCCCGAATCTCTTAGGTTCCCATCTGTGCTGCTCATAATTAGCTCCTCTGTGTCTGCTCCCTCAGGTTCTGCTGTATGTCCTCCAGGCTGGAGTCACCACGAGACCACAAACCACATGAGACGGGTCCACCAGCACAACATGCCCCAATTTTAGGTTGTAAGAACGTTTCCCTAACATTTCCATTCAAAGCATTAAGAATGTTATTTAGATTGTTCTAGGAATGTTCAAATGTCCAGTTTCTTAGTCGTTTTATCTTTGTTATTACTTGGATAAAAGAACGAAGAATTCTGTACAATTTTAACAATTTTAAAATGTTCCATTAATAGCGTAACAATAATGTTTTTGATAGATGATATATAGTGTTAATAAAGTTCTATTAACGTTTCTGCGTGAATGCTTTTGATAACTCTGAGAGAACCTTTAGAGAATATTAGCCGACGTTCTGAGAACGTTCCCTGTTAGCTGGGTGTCTCTCTCTCTCTCCCTGGGAAAGAGACCCAAAACATCAAAAGCCGCTGTGATATCTGCTCTGTGATGGCAACCAACAGACTCCCCTCGGCCACACGTACTGCAGCTTCTGCTGCTCTCTGCCTCTCGTGGGCTGGGCAGAACAGAGCACCAACACAGTTATTGGCTACAAAACATGTTTTTGATGCTTCGTGTGACATCAGCCTGCCCGGCATGCACACTGCTGCAGTAAAACAGCGCATGCACAGAGAGAATCACAGTGTGCCTGTTCACAGGGGACACAGGTAGAGCACAGGTCTACAAACACAGGCACTGCGGTCAGTGATGCATAAAATAAACAGCTAAGTGACATAACTGTGACTCGAAAGAAAAGACAGGACACAAATATTATAGAGGTGTGTATCATGTAAAGAATATTAGCCTTGGCAGGGAATCCTGGGAAGAGAGAGGAGTAATTCAGTAAATGGTGCAGAGGTTGTGCGGGGTGGAGGGCGGGCGTGTGTGTGTGTGTGCGCGCAGCTCATGTGAAGACAGATACAACATTAGTACAGGAAAAACAACAGGGCACAGGGTGAATAGAAACAGCGCCAGGGCTACTAAAATCACAGGTCTGTTAGAAACACACGTCTGATTCTGCATCTGGTGCTGCCCATTGAAATCATCATGACAGCACTCACTTCTAGTAAGTTGCGTCCGTCTTGTTGTAAACGCATTTTAAATGCATCAGGGGTGCAGGAGCGAGAGGATCTGCAGCAGAGAGTTAGTCGTGTCCCGGTAATGCTGTGCTGCGGGTTTGGCAGCGATGAGTGACAGCTTCTGTTATTCTGCAGCAATCACAGGCACACAGAACACACATGTGAAGAAACACACAGTCTGTAAGGACAGCACGGTGCCGGTTTGTCTACAAATCACAGTCAAGATGGAATATCAGCAGTTCAGGAAATACAACAGTACTGTAAAAATACTAGTGTTCTTTTACAGTGCAGCTGTCTGAAATACTCGATTCTGATTGGTACTGATAATTGACCGTTGTCCCAGGCAACCGATTTGCTATATAGCTGTTCTAGTTTCATATCATTTCACAGTCACATAAAAAAACAATGTATATCACGAAATGATATTTAATTTACATTTATTAATTAAGTGGTATCACGGAATATATATAATTGTAGACAGAGAGAAATATATATGTATTATTATTATACATTATAATTAATAACAATACAGTATAATTATATGAATATACACTGTATGCTATCATAATTATTATTATGCTATAATAATTAAACAAGAAATAAATGTATTATTATTTCATTTAACAAATAAAAGTGCTATATTTAAATGCGTCAGAAGGAGAAGGTTTGTTCTGTTGTTATTAGAGTATGGCTAGTCAAATCTAATTGAATGTTTTTCATGAAAACGCGATGAGTCGCCCTAGCGCGTCACAGCTCAGGAGGAGAACGCTCTGATTTGTCAGGGTCAATTAATGAAGGCAGCTTAAGGGACAAAAACCTCACACGCCCTCAGGGGTCCTGAATCCCAGCAGAAAGCACATTAAATGACACCAATTCATGTCCTCCAATTAAGATCATTTAGGGGAAGCTGTCACACACAACTGATCTTATAGTCGGTTTCACTCAGACCACAGCGCGAAAGTGTATTGTAGTACAGCTGGTTTAGGTTGCTTTGTGATCATGTGATTTCTTATTTGGTGTGCTTGGCCTGCACCTTTAAGGCTGCGGAGGAGAGAGACAGGGACAGAACAGAGAGAGAGAGAGAGAGAGAGAGAGTTGTGCTCTGTGATGCTGTGGTGCTGAGGCTGGAGTCAGTGCAGCTGGGGAAGATGCGCGTGCTTGCTGACTGCTGGACGGTGCGAGGCGGTGAAGAGGGATTTTGCTCCGAGTACAGCTAACAGCCATCGTCTCCATACACTTAAGAGCCGGAATTTCATGGCTTTTTCTTTTCGTTCTTTTTCGTTCTTTTTTATGATTTTATTTATTTATTTCTGCAAAGTTTCTGTGACGGTTCGTACGCGTTGCTAATTCGCCTGGATTTACTTTCACGCGTCGTATTTCAGCGCGAAGCGTTAATTGGGTTTCGGGTTGGTGTTTTCGTACGACGCTACACCTGTGCGCAGTGTAAGCACGCGCTCTGACTCAGCATCGCACCTGCCTGCCGCTCACCGCCTCGCGCCACAGCTGGATCTCGGTTCGCCATTTACCGGAGACAATTTGCCGGGAGCGCACGCCTCAGCCACGCGTGCGAGCGTGCGTGTGTTCGAGGAATAGAGGGAGAGAGAGCCTCGGTTCATATGCATCGCTTCTACTGGAACTACTAATCAAAGATAATTAATATATCCACGCAAGGAATTGTTCGGAGGAAAAGTGCGCAGTGGTCAAAGTGAAACCTTAGTTTGGAGACTGAAAGGTCCGGGGCATGTGGATATTGGCCATCATCATTTTCCAGTGCATTTTGAATGGTAAGCGGTCTTTATTTGTGCAGTCTAACGGTAACTCAAATTTACATTAGCGATAAATTAGGTATGTATGCATTCAATCAGTTTATGATGGCTGGAATACGTGATGCGTTTCGGCGCAGCACGAGTTGGTCTCATGTCACATCCGCAGGTTAATTCTGTTCAGCTCTTCAGCTCACATTATTTCACAGTACCGTGTCTATATGCTTTTAAAGGCTGCAGTTTACCAATACAATTTTGCCCAAATAGCATGTGTGTTATTTTTCTATAGGAGCGTTTAAAAGATATACAATTAATTTGTAAGACTTAATCATTCAAGAGGAACCAGCAATTAATTCTCACATTAGCATTAAATCGTCTGTTTAATGATGATCTTGAATCAGTTGTCACTCTATTACCTTTAATAATTTATCATTAAAAAACGCACCAGTATGCAATTATAATCAAGTGCATCATAATTGTCATAAATGATTTGATGTCCCTGTTGGACCAAACTGATTTTTCTTGCTTTCTCTCTTTTTTAATTCTTTCTTTTTAATGGCCAAGGACATTGTAGATACATCTTGAAAATAAACGAATCCGCTGATGTTCCTTCAGAAATCATATTTAAATGGAATTAAAGAAAGAAAAAATAAATTTAGGTGCGTTATTAAAGCAGATAGCAGTGAATTAAAGTAATAAAAAAATTCCCCAGAAAACCCTCTAGGAAAACAAAAAATTTTGTGTTTTTTGTGGCATCCTGACTCGGCCGCCATGTTTTTAAGAGGCGGCAGTGAAGCATTGAAAGTAAAAATAATTCCCAGTCAATCAACCGACACTTTAGGTGAACCGTTTTCAAAACATTTATTCATGCGTTCATTTTTTGTTTATTTATTTAGGTCTCCAAATCCCATGACCTCTAAAATTCGACAGGAGGCGAACGCGTGATGCTTTTAAAATGGAGAGACAGTGAGAGGGTGCTGGTTGCTGGGCTAAATCAGAATGGGTGTGTTTGTGTTAGAAAAGAGAGAGAGAGGTATTGGTGGGGGTGCGGGCGTGCAGGAAAATGGGGCATTTAGGTGGTTTTAACAGTGTAACGCTGTGAGCTGTTAATATCAGAGCTGGGTCGCTTGCACACTGACCGGTGATGGCGACGAATAAAGCAAAATAACAAGCGATCAGTTTTGAGGACGGCGCGCTGCCTTAGCACAAAGGGTGTCGTAGGACCGGATTACGGTACAGATGAGCCACGGCGAGCTCTGCGATTATCCTTCACGTTTTACGGAAGCAAATCACTCACCCACAGACAGTTTTTGCAAGACAATTGCGAGATTTGAATCTTTACAACAATCGTTTCACGAGCTTTGCCATAGAGATTTCTGCAGGGCCGGAATGGACACTGTCATTTAACCTCAATTAATGGTTTATCAATAAAATTGATTATTGTTTCAGAGTGATTTTTCTTTTTTTATCTGTTTGGCAGAAGTGAGTGGTACATGCTCGCTGAACTGTGTGTAAACGAGCGTTTCCGAAAAGCATTTTAAAGTGTTTCTGGTTGATCAATATGTTTCATTTGTGGCGTTGTGTTTGCTGTAGTGTATGTAGGTCTGTCTGTCCGATGACACATCAATCAGGGTTCCTGATGCAGTGTTTCTGTTAGCGCAGTGAGTCTCTCTCTCTCTCTAGGCAGTGTAGCATGTTTCTTGCGGGTGTGTGTGGGGGAGAGAGAGAAAAAAGAAGCCATACAAAATGAGCCTTTCATGATTTGGTTAAGCCCACAGCCCAGTTCTCTGCTGGTCTCTATGGAAACCCCAGAGATGTATGTTGGTGCAGTGGCCTTGCAGCTTCCTGCACAGGTGACCCCGGAACTGTTTCGTAATGACTGTCAGATGAGCGACGGAAAACATCGCGTGCTTGTTTGTGAAGCTGTTCGGGATCTTTATCCGAGTGCTAAGGATAAATTAATTCCCCAGCTTCCCATGCATCCCTGCTGAGGTTTCATCTCCATCCCTGTTTTTTCTAGACTGTCTTTTGGACAGTAGTTCTTGATCTAGTTTACCAATTGAAATTATTAATAAAGAAATTGACAATTAAATTAACAATTGAACAATTGCATCCAACAATAAAAATCCTGTTATCATTTACTCACCCTCATGTTGTTCCAAATCATGTGACGTATTTTTCATGGAACATACACTCTTAACAATAAAGGTACCATGGAAGAACCATTTTTGGTCACCCAAAGAAACCATTCGTTCAAAGGTTCATACAGGAATCTTTTTTATCTTTTTATAGTTTAAAGAAATTCTCACTGCAAAGAACCTTGTGTGAAACAAAAAGGTTCTTTAGATGTTAAAGGTTCTTTATGGAACCATACAACAATAAGGGTTCTTCTATGGCATTGTGAAGCACCTTTTGGTCATGCGCAGATATCGTGTGTTCTTATGTTACATTCTTTCAAATTCCTTTTTTATTGTTCCACCAAAAAATCCATGAAGGTTAGTAGTCAAAAATGACAGAATTGAACTATTTCTTTAATACAATTAATTCCTACTATTTTAACCTAATAACAAACAATTGCAAAATTCTGCTCACCATTTTTTCTAAGCTCAGCTCTCTCATATATTAAACATCTAATGTTTTTGCGTGTAAAATCATGCTGAGTTGTTTTCAATGGCTCTCGTGTTGGTGAAGAGCCCTCGAGAGCGTGCGCATATTAACACACACATGTAATTGGAACACAGCAGAATCATCCACGCACACAGACGCAGCGAAACGTACTAGCGATGTTGTTTTTGTAAACCGATGCTAGGGGCCAGTTCTGACACACACGCAAATGGACGGGAATAAACAATGTAGCGCGGAGCACGGCGCCCAATCAGCTGTCGCGCTCACTGAAATGGGTTAGGAGAGCTTTTAGTTGAGTCCAGATCAAACAGAGAAAAGTGTGTGGGCATATCCATTTGTTTTCCTGAATTATAAGCCCATGTTTAAAGACACACTACTGTTATGTGGTTTAGAGAAACTAAATCCATGTTTGCAGACCTGAAATGAGAATTATGACGACTTCGGTCTGAGTTTCCGAATACACACTCTGATGTACAGCAAATTGGAAAAAAACAAATATTTACTAATATATATTGATCAATGTATATTGTAAGATACAGTCATAAAATCTCAACTGAATGACTCAAAGGTGATATAAATCACACACACATTTGACAGAACGTTCACAGTTTCATTTTTGCTATTTTAGATTTGCAGTGAGAGATTATTTCGTTTGTTTATTAAAAAATTGCCTAATACGGACCATTGGCGGATCTCCACAATGTACATAAGTTATGTCAGGGTAACCAAATGTAGGCACAACCTCACAATCAAACACATTTACCTCACCCCATCTAAATGAGGACATACCACATCTTAATTGACTTCAAACTAACTCTTAACTAGCTAACTAACTAACCAAACTAACCCTTACCACAAACCCCTGTCAGAATGAACTAACTTCCACTCACACTTTGGGTCCTGTATTATTGCTATGTTAACAGACAGACAGACTAACCTACAACACAATTTTACACACTTTCTAGTTTATGGCCATCCACCTAAACTCAGTTTTTCCCACTAAGCATAAATCATTATAACCAATAACTGTAAGTAAAAAGACATGTTTGTTGATCAGGTATTTATTAAAGATATCAGTTTTAATGTAAAGAGACAGCAGATGTGTGTAAATAAGACATCCTGCATTGGTTTGTAAGAGAGAACACACACACACACACACACACACACACTGCATTACTCAAGTGAGTTGTTCTTACTCCAGCGTATCAGTAATTGTGGCAGTCGTTTGGCATAATGAAATTTTGAGGACCAGCTTCGCTAACTGTTCATATTTTTCATCAGTACAGCTCACTGTCGTACAGCAGGAAACGAATCCACAACCAGCTGACAGATGGTCCTCCGCTTATAGTCATAATGTGTGTTTATCTCCCGGTTTGATGACTTGGCAGGAAAGGCGACTTCAGATTGATTAGAACTTTCAGTCTCACTTTTTATTTTTAGTACAGAAACTGAATGACTTTAGTTTCTGTGTTCCTCGTTTACTGCGGCCATCACGAATGCGGTTCCTTCTGAATGAGAGAGTGACAGTAACAGAGCGCATGAATCTCTGGTTCTGTGACTATATATGTATATATTTGGTGCTTTGAGAGGTTAAAAATAAGAGGGGTTGTTGATTAGCTAATAAAAGACAGTTTCAGAAGTTATATTCTTTGATTATAAAACTAAAAAAGCGTTTTCTGTAACGAGACGATAAGAATGATTTATAGTAAATTTAGTACATTTATAGTGAATTCTGGTACATTTTGGTTTTACATTTGATTTAAATTTCATTTTTATATACATTTAACACTTAACAAATGCTATTATATTAACCTTAGAGTCATATTCTTACATATTCATTCCAATAGAAACGTTACATTTTAAACAGAATTTTACATATACGGTAATATACATGGTCATTTTAAGAGCAGACTAGAATAGAATAGGAAACTTTTACATGTTTTCATTTGGGTTAACACTGAAGATCTGACCACTACATGTGTCTGTATATCACATGAACATTGGAACATTGGGCAGCATTTCAAACACCCAGAAATGTGTAACATTTACAAAGATCGCGGCAGACGTCTCATTAAAGCTGCTGGCGCCCGAGGCCTTTTCTGTTTCCCTTTCCTTCTCTATCGGCCCGTCCCCAGAAGTGATTATGCTAATTGCTGTTTGATCAGATGATTAAATTATAATTCGATTAATCCTGAGCACTAAACGCTCCGCATACATTTACATCTGCTTGGCTGCGTCGGTGCGCGACGCGCTGCCAGTGGGGGGAACAACTGACCTGGGACTCGCGCACAAATATTAGCACGTAGCGCGTGTTTAGAAAAGGGCAGAAACTGACACGTTTGAATATTGTAAGCCATTTAACCAAACTGAAAAAGAAAACAAACAATTGTTCTCTCGAACGGGCTGATTCAGCAGCTAAATCTAGCGTAAATTCACAAAACAGCTTCAATCAGTTATAGCACATCTAACTTTAAACTGATTTAGGCTTTCAGCTCAGAACTACTGCTGTAGAGAATATCACCATTTTTAAAGGTAGTGTTTTTAAAGGTATCACCATTTTTAGAAAGGCTAGCAATTATAAGCTAGCTTTGAAAGCATAAGATCCCGCCCTGTCTTAGGAGCGTTCTCTAAAGCCACGTCTCCTCCAAAAAACATGAATACACAGAGCAGGGTGCACGGAGGTATGCAAATACAGAGTTTGACAGGCAAACAGGACATCCTATCATTGCATTCAGACCTAATGCAATGATTGGATGAACATGTTAGGGTCCTGCCCTTCCACAGACGATAAATATTTATATAAACGTATTGATACCACTTAGTGATTGCTATCAGGATGTGAAGAAACTTCAACCAGCATAACAAAAACAAGAATTGTTTCTGGAACAAATTGTCTAACTTTGCCTTTAATGTATTTATTTTGTGTAAATATATCATTCTTGCGCCGACAATTGCAAAAGGTCAAACGCTTTCCTCCATCTGGTTGGAAAAACATGCTAAAATACAGCAAGCGTTTTAGTTAATATTGTTGTGCCACACGCTGTCAGACTGGTTGGTTTCAAATGCTTTGCTAGCCCTAGATAACCACAATGTTTATATCTTTAGGATGAACAACAGTTTACAGTCATCTCTGCGTATAAAGCTAGGATACAAAGAGTAATTTACCATAATAAAACCGAAACACATTCGCTTTATTGCGCAATGATTTTAAACGCGTATAAACTCGGTGAAGCTGAGCGCATGCGGCCAGCATGAGTTGTTCTATTACACGTGTATCAGCGCGAGCAGCCGAGATTCGTTCCGTCATCATCGAGTCAGCGGTGCTGAGATTCAGACATCAGCGACGGCGGCTCTCGTAATTGATGTAGATCCGCGGAGGTCGTTTGATCTCCTTCGCACCACCGGGGAGCTCTAAACGAACGTTTGCCTTGACATTATTCAGATGATATTCAAATCATCTCACTTAAGAGATGAAAAAACAAGAAATTTCGCTTTTCCAGTGGGACGCGAGGCTGCCCCCACTCTCACCCTGCTCGGCATCTGGGGATGTCTTTGGCTTTACGTATTGGCAGAGAGCAGCGGTCCATTAACCCAGACACGCTGAGTTGTGCTTAATATTCATGAGAGCAAATTGCAGTCTGGTTAAATTGTGGTGCTCCGGTACAGCTCCCTGACGCCGGGCTGGGTGAAGCCCTGCGGCACGGACAAGATTTTTAACTCTCCCGGCTGCTGTACTGGGTTCGCCCTGCACTTGCTGGCGTTTGCACGCTGCTGCCTTAATTACCTTGAACCCGTGACGTTCCGCTACCCACAGGGCAGTGGGGCTGGAGTGAACTTCCGATCTGCCACGCAGACAACAGCGCAGACACAGTCGGACCGCAGCCAAAACAGTGACCCATCCACCCACAACAGCCCCATAAATTCATCCTCAGAGAACTGGTGTGCTTATTTCACTGTTGGGCATGATTCTAGTAAGCATTTGTTTATTTTTAAACGTGGGTTAAACAGGACAAATGAAGCACGCTTCACATGCAAAAAAAGAACATGTATTTTTTTTATTATTTACATTTATTCTACATTAACAATTCATCCGGGAAATTTCAAATTAAATAAGTGTCATGGAATCAATGTGTTTTTAGACAAGTATCCTGCTATACTAAGGTATTTCTTTAAATAACTTGAGGACCATAGAGTTAATATCATAATATATGATTATGGTCAATCAATTAGTACCTTAATCAGCATATATCAAAGTAACAGGGCGTCACTATTTACTATAACACCACAAATATACTACGGTTCTACTACACAGAACATGTTGCCATGGTATCATAGGTCTGCTCTGATCATTTCAAAGCCTGGTCCTGTTTCAGACATTTAAGGGTTAATTCCCTGCTCGTGCAATTTGCCAGGTAAATATTGATCGCATGTTATTTAAATAAATCGCCTGGCTAGTTTAGAAAGGGTCTCGTGACGGCTGGTTACACACCGCACAAATGCTAATGTGTTTTTTCAAACTCGTCTTTCTGCTCGTTATCTGTAACTGTCATTACTGTAAGTGCTCGAATGATTCTCATTACAGATGTAGAATCAGCCCTGTTACATTCAAATACAATGAATCTGGATTGAATCCGATCTGGATTAAGACCAATCCAGTTTTGGAAAACAAATTGGATTGGTATTAATAAAACTGTGGCTCTGACCAAAGCTATGTCACTTCATAGTCGACCGATACGGGCTTTTAACAGCCAATGGCGATTCAGATGTCTGGAGAGCAGGCTGCCCATTGGCCAATAGGATGCAGATACAGTACAATTAAGTTACAGCAAACAACATTAAAGCTGCAATCTGTAACGTTTGCCTCACTTTCACCATCTCTGTTTGAGAAATAAAATCGCACGTTCCTTAATTATTAGCTTAAACTTTGCTCAAGGCTCAAGGTAATCGGCCAATCAGACGCCTTTTATTAGCCGATGATCTCAGTGTGGATGAATTTTATTTGCTTAACCATCTTGCCGATGCATCGGTTTATCACATGTAACTCCCTACTAATATTTTCAGACGAACCTACTTCTATTTAAACACTCAAGTAGATTGTGTTTACATCTGTACATTCAGCCTAACTGGAGAGATTGTTTAAGGAAAATGAGCACGTGCCTGACCCCAGGTCAGCTTGACTTTTAAGATGCTCTCTGCCCTTCAGCTGTCACATGCTCACCCCATAAATATCTCCCAGAGTCAAGCCCAGACAGCAGCACAGAGGGACGGCGCGTTACAGCCTCTCGCTGAGGCAATTTACAACAATCACCTCTGAAAGTCAAACGGAAGCGACAAAGAAACCGTTCTGCTACTCCGAGTAGATAAAAATCTCTGTTAATCAAACAGCTTTAACACGTCGCATTCGCTTTCTGAAAAAGCCAGATTAATTAAAAATGAATTCAGTTAAAATTTAATAAGACTTGCCTGCCCCGTTTCCATCGTCTGGACAATTGGGTTTTAGAAGTCTAGAAATGCAAAGTGTTAGAATCTGAGTTCTAGAATCAGATCGGTGGATGCTGAATGGACCGTTTTTTCGGATGAGGCAGACAGTGTCTGTAATTCATAAGCTGAGCCCATGCACAATAGTAAATAAAGCTCGCTGCATGCAGTCTGTGATACCAAAGCAGATGCATCATGTCTGGAGAACAGCTGCTGGGTTCTGCTGGGTTCTGTCTGGTGAATGATGTTCTCATGTTCCTGGTTTCTAACGGTTCTGTTTTACAATGCATCTGTCATTTTATATATATATATATATATATATACACACACATCTATACACACACACACATATATATATATATATACACACACATACAAATATCAATAAAAATGTTAAAATGCTGGTGGTGTCGAGTCTTAGTATTGACAAGAAAACTTTTAATATTTAATGGATCTTAAGATCTAGGGCTTCTCTGATCTTTAACTGACGCATATTATCAATAGTTTAAAACAAGCCGGTGTCCACGCAGATCGTTAAAAATTAAGAAATGTTTTTTAATAAATTGCAGTATAAAGTGTAAATGTCGTGTGATAGATGCAGGAAGAATGCCATGTGCAGTTTAACATTCAAATATTTAGAAACCTGAAGTCAATACTGAACATACAGTATAAAGATAAAGGGACAGAAAATAGTCACCTGTAACCATCCATGTTTTTTCTCATCATGCATTGCTTTCCTGGTGTCCACCTCATAGACTCAGTGACATTGGCTCAGTGGTGGTCTGAAAAACATGCAAAACTATTAAAAGAAAAGCTTTTATATCGTCACATTGAAAAGTTGTGCCAAGACACCCACAGAATGGGTGTAAATATTTTATTGTTATGTGCTTTTAGACAATAGTAGCTCTTCCATGACCCCAAAACCAGCTCCATTATCTATAAAATAACACTGGGCACGGAAATTGTTTTCTTGCCCAGTGTGGTCATCTAAAAGCAGCGAAACAATTCTGAGCGAATTGTGTTGCACTATTTCTAAGATCCAGCACACAGTCTCTGCTACGTTTCTGTCTTAAACATAGAAAACGTTTACGTCTGTTATTAAGCAGGTCTAGTACAATCTTGTATTATTTCATGTGTTGTGTTTGCTTTGAAACATGGACTTGGTCTGTAAGTTTTCTGTGAGATGTTGAGAGTTGCCTGGCAATGCAAACGTTTGTTTGTATGTTTTTAATGCAAACGTCACATTTGTGTGAACGTATCTAATCTTGAACCTCAAACCGTATGCAGCACAGTGACTTGAAAATGCTACGATGAAACTATTTCAATCCACGTATGAGCTAACCATGCAAACTATCGCATCCCAAGAGACATAACAACTGACTGTCAGCTGTTAGCTCCTTCCCACACAGTCAACAAAGCTGAGAAAAAAGCGTATTTATCCAACAGCAGAACTTCTGGCTGCTAACCTCACGTCATCTCTTGTCTCCTGCAGTTCTCAGTGAAGATCTACATTCCAGCTTGTATTTTGTCAATGCATCTCTGCAAGAGGTAGTGTTCGCCAGCACCACGGGGACTCATGTTCCCTGTCCTGCAGCAGCGGTGCCACCCGCGACCCTGCGCTGGTATCTGGCCACCGGCGAGGAGAGCTACAATGTCCCAGGGATCCGTCACGTCCACCCCAACGGCACTCTCCAGATCTTCCACTTTCCTCCGTCCAGCTTCAGCAAAGTGATCCACGACAACACTTACTATTGCACAGCGGAGAATCCTTCAGGGAAAATTAGAAGCCAAGATGTTCATATTAAAGCCGGTGAGTGTTTTTTGAATGTCTTACAAACATTTTTAAAACATCTTGTAGGCATCTTGTATCAAATGCTTGGGCAGCTTTACAAAATGGACCCACGGGTCCAGGAAGGTGGTTAACAATTTTTTAATAATATTTAGATTAGATTAGGAACCCACAGCAATACACAGTCTGTAACTATGACGATAACTTCAGATGCCTGGATCGATATCAAAGTTTAAACACAAATGTGTTTCTCTCCAGTCTTACGAGAGCCCTATACGGTCCGTGTGGCGGACCAGACCGCGATGAGAGGCAGCGCAGCGGTCTTCAAGTGCATTATTCCTCCCTCAGTGGAGAACTACATCACTGTTGTGTCATGGGAGAGAGACACAGTGCCGGTCGTCTCAGGTAAGACACTGGAGCATTCTTGCTTTTCATGCTTTTAAACTCAGAAGATGCGATGCTGTCTTCAAAAATATACTCCAGCCAACTCTGTTATCACATGCTTATCCTCATTTTGGGGCTGACAAAAAGCATTATAAATGTATCACACATAACGCTTGTCTCTGGTCATATGATAAGTTTGATAATTATTGCTAATCTTTGTTTTGGGTGAACTGTACATTTTAACATGCAAAACATCGCAATATGGTGTGGTGGCGAAACGTACTGTATACACACGTCCCTGCAAAATTGGTGTAGTTTGATGTTTCTGAGCAAATCTGAGCCCAGAATCTCTGATCGTCTTGGTTTCCCATCCGTTTAACAGACTAAACCCGGTTCTGAAAACACATCTGCACATATTTAAGTCATTATCTCCTATTCGCGAAATTGTGAGATTTATTTATCTCTAACTTGGCATGCGGTCGCATTAGCACTCTCACAGAAAGCTCCTTTCTCAGGTCTCGTCCGTCTAATGCTGATAAAATGACAACAGGGTGACTGAACCCCACGATACTGACACAATTCCAGCGAAAAATGCGCATCAGCTAAATAGAACACTCGTCTACAACTGTTTGCTCCCCTCAGGGCTGCCGTCTCTTTTATGGGACATTTAGCGAATTCAATAAAGAATCAAAAAACGTTTAGACCGGGAGCGAGAGAGGGGGCGTTTTCCATAGATGTGATGCATTGTTCGGTATGGGAAAAGATACAGATGAGATATATGCATATTTTATTCTGTTTTATGGGAGTAATGTGACAAATGTTCGCTTGCAGCTGATGGAGAGGATAGTCAGGTGGCAATATCTAAAATTACAGTCGTTTAAACTCCTCAGACATCTCGCACGTAATGCTCAATTTTGACACGTTTCTTATACGAATGTCGGAGCTCATTTTTATCAGATAGGTATATAGAGAGAAATGAGAGCATAAATGCAATGAATCTGACAGATGTCTGTCATTTAATTGAGGCTGTCACAAAACATTAGCTCGTCGGTTTTCTATGCCTCTTTTCTCTGTTCAATATTTCATGTGGAAAGCAATATTTCGTCAACCAAACACAGTTTAAACACAGTTTACTGCGTGTGGAACACTTTTACCTTTCGACACAGGCTGTCGAGGGCACTTTCAAGGAAACAGACCCTCGAACATTTTCTAAGACCTATTCTTCTGCGATATGTTATAAATAAATACGTTTTCTAAGCGATTCCACATAAAGTGGAGTGAAGCTATTATTTTTTTCTATCATAAAATATTAATTATAAGACCACACTGCTTTCTGGTGCATTTGTGCTTCCTCAGGTAGCAACACATGTTTTGTTTGTATGTTTCAAATGTAAGATTTCGCTGAATTGAGGTTTGCTTTATCTATAATGGATCTAAGAACATCACAGTGCTTGCAAATGCGACGCTTGGCGGTTACTTACGGGCCTACAGTTAAAAGTGTGAACTCATTAGTCTATATGATGTTGTAATAGTGATTTAGTGATTCTTGCTTTAGCAGCAGCTGTGGTTTAATGGCTGAAGTATATTCAGTATTGTTTGGTATTGCGCAGGCGTTTTAGTCGCAAAGGATTCTGGGAGGATCGGGTTGCAGGCGGCTGTACTGCGCTGTGATAAACCACAGAACAAACCGCTACAGGCGCTTTGGAAAGTCTTTAGCATTCCACACGCACACTCCCATAGCTGAGATCTCAGGCCAGAATAACCACTAAAGAGAGAGACAGTCAGACAGACACTTTCTGTTCCATTTTCCCTCCTCTTTCTGCTTCCCTTCTGCTGGTTTTCCGCAGTTCTGTCTCTCTCTCACAAATGCATTTTGGTGCAGACAGATTTGGAGCGTCGCATGATCTGTGGGTCACAAAAATCTTTTATTGCATGTGCATGCGGTGAAATAAAATATCGTGCTCTGCCTTTTCACTCAGACGTGAGCCAGGCTAACAGGGAACGTTCTCAGAACATTGACTAACGTTCTCTTAAAGTGGTCTCAAAGTTCTCCCAAAGTCATCAAAAACATTCTTGCGATAACATCAGTAGGATGTGTTTTACGTTATATATCAAAAACGTTATTCGTAATTCTTTATAAACGGTATTCTAAACGTTGCTAAATGTTTTTTTAAACACTAATGTTAATACAACGTTTAAAAAAGTGGATGTTTAGAAAATTCCTAGAACATTTAAAATAGCATTTTTAACGTTTTTGTTAGTTATTGAAAACATTAGGGAAACGTTCTTACAACCTTAACATGTTAGCAGGGCTTGTATTGTGGGGATTGAATACAGCACAGACTGCCTGTTTTTAGGTTTACTTCCAAGTGAGCAAATCCCACCTCAGGGCTGGTGTATCAACTGAAGCTGGTGCCATGGCAGAGATTTTTTTGTTTGTGCTGTTGACATTTTGCAAACCATTGAGCAGCAAGCTGACCGTTCCGTGAGAATCACAAATCAGAGGGATAAGTAAGCGTTTAACCCGACGGCTATTTAATGAGCTGAATCTAACAAGGCCCAGCAGTAACAAATAGATTCATTAGCACTAATCTGCTCCATAAATACTCATAAACGCTGAATATTAAGAGAGCATTCATTCATTTGGGCAGAGGACAGTCAATACAAATTCTTGCATTTCAACAAGTGTGTTTGTCAAAGAAAATGTCTGAAAAAAGCTCAGATTTTTCCGAGGATTTTTCCAAGGCTATTGTTTTCGTCAGGTCTCACTGCGGATTTTCTCCATTCTGGGCGAGGCTGAGCTCTCTCCTCCACAGTCCTGACAGGCAGGATTGGGGGTTCTTGTCCTCGGTTTTCCCTGTGATTGGTCGATGTATTGTTATCCAGAGGAAAATGGGTCAGCATTCCCGCAGAGGACAGCGTGTGTAAACAGGCTAACAGGAGAGGAACTCGCTCTGGGGTGGCGAGCGATGCTCTCTCTTGCCAAACTCTTTAAAAACCTTTTCTGCACATCGATGCTCGGTGAACAAAATTCCCAGAATTCCCACTCCTCTCTGATTCCCTGCGTCTTTTCCACGCAGATGAGAGAGCAGAGAGGCTTAGCTGGATAAATGAAAAGGATCTTCTGAAAAGGAGAAGAAAATCAATATCGGTGTGCATTAATCATGCTGAGGGTGCCAGAGAGAATTATGGGTAGGGAGTTAGGAAAACAAATGAATTATGGGTAAGGGAGAGATGCATTTGTGCTTTGGTACAGAAAACGTTCTTAAAGGCTCTCTTGATTCTCAGCTATCTCAGCTAAGATGTTGTGTAGAATTTATTGTATTCTTTTACACAGTATTATTACTGGCTACAATATAACTAGCAATGACCAGCTAACAGGGAACATTTCAGAATGTTGGCTAATGTTCGTTAAAAGTTCTGTAAAATTTATCAAAAAAATATTGTAGTCACGTTAGTAGAACGTTTTTTAATGATATTTATCATATATTAAAAATGTTGCTGTTAAGTTGTTGGCGAGACGTTTTAAAACAGTTACAGCATGATTGAATAATGTTAATGTTAATGTTATAACCAGGCAATAAAGTTAATACAGTGTCTAAAAAACTGGACGTTATGAATGTTCCTAGAACATCAAAGCAACATTTTTAATGTTGTGTGACTTCATGGAAACATTCAGGAAATGTTCTTACAACCTTCGTATCTGGACAGCTGATTACAGCTCGGTGTGAGACTGGACTGTATCCAAATCACCAAACGCACACAGATTAAGAATATGCACAAAGAAAAGGCTAATTAAAACTGGACGGAGCAATTAATCCTGATTACAAGCACAACCACGCCATCATAAATCCACTCAAAGTACCTCACATAAAAATAACATTTTATTTCCCTAAAGACTTTAGATCATAATCGCGCGGTAACGACAGGTTGACATTTGACTTCGGATTCCATTTCCTGCAGTCTGGAATTAGCGTCTCCGCAGGGCTAATCATTCTTGAGAGGCGCGTCCACGAGCTCTTATCGTGCGCGGACAGCTGCCGCAGAGTGTTTGAATACTGGGACGTTTGTTCATTTATTGTGTTCATGACCACAGCCTGCTAGCACACAGCTCCACTATTGTTTACAAAGAGAAAAGGGAGGAGAAAACTGGCAGCGGCGTTCACGATAATCTTTGAAATATGGGAAGTGGTTGAAATGCAGGGATGAGTAAAACGCTCAGGGCCGTGC
>JAZGTJ010003115.1:0-37402 GCA_036877575.1 Botia almorhae
GTTCTGACAGCTCAAATTATAAATCGTTATTATAAACTTACTGTTGTGAATGGGGGTAAAGGTCAAGGTAAGGAGATTGTGCTGAACACTGATCTGTTATGTACTTGCTCAGTAACTGATTTGTGCTTAATTATAACCCCCCAAAAGTTACGGATAGCAGCTTTAACAAGCACTGCTGAAACAGTGCATGGCAGAGATCTGATGATGATTCCTTTGGGAGACAATAGTGACAGATGTATTTGAGATGGGGACTGACGGCATATGCTTCAGCATCTGCTGTAATAAAACTGATCTCTCATAACAGCTGAGGAACCGCCAAAGTTAAAGTGTGAAACGTAGCCAGCGTGCTTCCAGCTCGGAGAGAATCCGGGATTTGGGACTTTTTTGGTTATCCCATTCCAGAGCAATTAAAAATCACTTAATTGACACCTCAGTCCTTTCCACATTTTTTCCGTGTATGATAGAATCCTTGTATTCCCTAACTCTGGCTTAAAAGGAACCCACACAATCCTGATATACCAGCATTACTGGGGTTGGAATGCTGAAACATTCCATGACTGGGAATTCCCGGAGGGTGTGTGGAATAGCAGTAATAGGATGAAGGATGTAACTTCCTGCGAATTCTGTGATGGGGTGCAGGATGGGTTGGGGGATGGTGGGAGGAATACATCCAACATCTGTTTGGAAGGGGCACAAGGGAGGGGCTTAAAATGTTCCTTATGGTTGTAAGGGGCTCAGTTGTATTGGGGGAGGGGGGAGATTCTGAGGCCATGCTCCTGTCATTTACGAATGTTAACGCTTTCCTTCTTGAGCACAATCATGCTGCTTGAAAACATTACTGCACATTTGTGATTCTAAACACTGAACACTGAACACAGGTTGATTGAGGACAACACAACATTATAAGAAGGGTCCTCTTCAAATATACAGTACAGCGCTTCAACAATATCTCCATTTCCTGCTGATAAAGAGCAGTTTTAACACATGATGCTACCACTACACCATCCCCTCTTAACACATCACACACGGCACTTGATCTGGGAATGAGAAGCTCATTCTTGTTCTCATTTGAACACAAAATCTCTCCCCATATCTAAGCAGGTTCAGTAAAACACATTTCTGTGCCACTTCCCAGCTAACAGGGTTCGGCTGCAAAAACATTTCCCTAACGTTTCCATTAAGCAACAAAAATGCTTAAAAAGTTATTTTGAATGTTCTAGGAATGTTTAAAACGTCTAGTTTTGAATAGCGTTATTTCTTGTTCTGATCAAACTGATCAAACTTTAATTCTGTAACATTTTTAAACATTTAACTTATGAATAACATTTCTAAAAATATATGATATATAACATGAAAAGTGTCTACTACCAATAGCGCAAGAACATTTTGATAACTTTGAGAAAACATTTGGAGATCGTAAGCCAGCGTTCTGAGAGCGTTCCTTATTAGCTGGGTGATGTTTTGCAGGCAACTGTTATGAAGAGCTCATTGTGTCAGAAGGCTGATCATAAACTAGCTGTTTAACTCCAAACATTTGGTTATTGTTACTCTTTTCCCGCTCTTTTATGTATGCTCTTCACAATATAACACAACAATAAATACCGCCTGGTAATCGCCTGACATTTTGCCATTTTGAAACATAAACAATACATACATTCATAAACACAATACATACATTATCTATTTGACATTTTGTGACAATTTAAAACCCTTGAATGGGTGTGTGAGATAATATCAACCGTTTTAAGTTTGCAATTATTTAAAAGTAAAAATTGTTCAAGAACGTTGAAAACACATCATGTGATACAGTATTTAAAGAGGGAGGTGGTGGGAATGTTAGGGAGAGATGATTGTGTGTGTGTGTGTTTTTTGCTGTCTTTAAGTTTAGAGGTTAAAATAGACCTACAGCAATCAAAGTTTGTATCAAGTTGCTGTCACATCGTGATATACTTTCTATAGCACAAGAAAACAACTGTAATGATTTAGTGTCTCACACTGCAGAGAAATCGAGACCTAGCACGATAATCTCAATGTATGTTTTCTCCTCTGCAGCCCTGAACAAGCTTCCCCCAATGGCTCAGCCAAGTGTTGTTGTTGTATGTAGCCACTATATGGCTTTTTGAAGCCATAAAGTTCTCAAGATCAATGCAACTTTAAAGCACCAGTGACTTGAGTTACATTTGCACTCAGTCATCTTCAGATGGCTTTACCCAAAGTGACTTACATAGAAGGAACATCACAAGCATTTTGTCAAACAAGAGCCAACGATACTTATAATACTGCAAAGATAAGTTCTAAGACTGGAGTATTACAGAGGCTGAAGCACAGCTAAAGAGAACAAAACAGAGCTGTTTCTACAGAACTTGTTTACACTGCATATTATTTACCAGACTTTGTCTGCTGCAATGAACTCTTTAGTTTATCCTTACAGCAGCTGTTTAGACTTTAAACTTGTCATTTACGTTACAATCATTTAAAAAGTAACCTGCAATTTTATGTTTCAAACAGAGATGGCGGTAATGAGGCAAAAGTTACTGATTGCAGCTTTAAACACAGACGGCGGTTTTCCGCAAAGCCAACAATCAAAGAAAGAAAATCTGTGGTCAAAAAGCTCTCGTTACAAATCAGGACCAAGATCTTGCTTGGGTTACATGTTTACACGTTTGCTCCAATTAAAAAACAAATTAAAATGTCAATTAAAAACCCAAAACAATACCAGGAAAACTGAATCACACACACACACACACACACACACACACAGGGCTGATGCCACACACATTTGCTTCTGTTTTAACCGATTAATGAACAGGGAAATGAATAAACCCGTATCAGGCTGGTAGGAGTCCAGGGAGGCGAGTGAATGAGTAAATGCTGATGAGGTGAGGTCATGTCAAGAGCCGTGGATCAGAGGAGGAGGAGGGTGAGGAGGAGGAGGAGGTTACTGCAGTAGAGGAGAAGAAAATGAGACCCTCCAATGTGTTCAGCCTGCAGTGCTTTCACAGTAAATAAATGGGGACCCATTTGGTCATTTTGGTCTGTGGTGCCGAAAACAAAATGTGCCATTATTTATTCTGTGATTCAGGCGATTCCTTCCAAAAACAGGCATGTGCCCCCAGAGGAAAACTGTTGCTTTTCCAAAGAGATTGAATGACATTCTCAACTGTGTCTCACATGTTTCTCCTTTGACGCCATGTATTGAAAATCTTGTTTGTGATTTCTTAGCTAAAGGAACATGCAAAGTAAACATACAAAAAACATTTATTCATTTAAAAATATGCCATTCAACAGACTAGAGACATTTCACAAATACTTTACTGTAAGTTACCATGCTAATAAAAAGGACCTAGGGTATGTTTATAAGCTTTTACATTTACTGTTTTAGCCCAATATTAAGTCCAATTTTACATTGTACATTTGCTGGCATGCACTGTTGAACACTTAAAACGTTTTCTAGAAAACATCATAAAACTTATTGGCGAGCAGAACTTTTAAAATGCCAAAATGTGATGTGTAACAAATCAACTGATCGATTCGAGTCAGACAGACCCTGTGAACTTACAGAACACTGCAGTGAATATTCAATAGAATCGTGCATAATAGACGGAATGAATTTTTTAAAAGCGTGCTAAATTTTTCTGACAAAGCTCTGACTTAGTTCTATCTTTCTTCAGTCTATAGCCCTCTGAGTGCTGACACATGACCAAACACAAAAAAGATTTCTCTTCAAAAATGAATCACTCCTTTATTTAAAACATCTCTAGCAGAAAATCTCATAAATCAAAAATTCAGCGCACACAAGCACGTGCAAATGAGGAAAGGCTCCAGCAGGATATACGAGACACACAAATAAGTGCCTCTTTTATTTCTCCACAACTCTTTGCCTCTTTTCTGTCACTATTCTTTTCTTTTTTAACCTCTTCCTGCCCCCTCCCTGCGGTCTCCAGAGGGGAGTGTGCTATGGCAGGGTCAGGGTCAAAGGTCAGGACCTCTTGTGGTATGGGGGAGGTCTGAGGTCAAAGTTTATTTGTATCCACGTTCCATTAGTCTATTAATTACAACGCGCCGCAGAACGTTCATCTGACTGATTCATAGCAGTTGGCGGAGCCACTTGGTACCAAAACTGGGTCACAAATGTTCATAACTCTGCTTCTGAAAAACATTACGCAATGTATTGACCAGAACCCAAAGCACACTGAGAAAATACTAAAAATCCCTCAGTTGTGAGACTGCTTTATTTTTATACTGTCTTGAGAATACATATTTAAAAGACTAAGAACATTAGGTTTTAAGAACATTAGGTTTTAAGAACATTAGCCAGTTTTTTGTTATTTATACCCAGCTAACATTCTCAGCACGTTAACTAACATTCTTTAAAAGTTTTATATTATTAAAAATGTTACCCCTAAACTGTTAGTGGAACGTTTAAAAAAATGTTACAGAACTTTAAAATATGCTTATAATATTATACGTCTAAACAAACTGGTTGTTTTGAATGTTCCTAAAACATTTGAAATAAAGCTTTTTTATCTAAAGAAACGTTATTGCTGTTATTGCCCATTTGCATTTTTCCTGAAAACAGACAGGACAGCCTTTCAAATTACTGGTTTTGAACCAGGAACCAGTATGTCAGAGGTCATGGGGTGGGACGCCCCATGCAGTCTTCAAAACAACAACAACTTAAAACAAAACCAGATGGAATTGATGAAATTGTAGTCAACAAAGCTGTCTATACTTCGAGCGTTGCAAAGCACATTGGGTTGATTGACATCACTTCCTGTTGATACTGTATCTGTAATTATTTAAAATAATTCTGACCATTCAAAGCTAGCTCATGAGTCAATGACCTAATATGCTATGAGCAGACAATAGATGTATTCTGACAATGTTTAAACTCTGCATCAGGTGTGATGTGTGAGGTAGCGATCGAGGATGAGGATAATGCTGGTCATGTGATCCGCGGGGATGGTGATCTACCTCTTCCAACAGCAAAGTGGAACGACAAAGGTAAACTTCAACTTAGAGACAAGATGCAAGTTATTACTTACTGTAAATATGTAACTAATATTTTCACAAAGCATACAACTTTACCAGATTACCAGATTAACTTTTATTTTGTATAAATGATACTTTGTGTTACCTGTTGGTAATTTTATTTCGTTTCCCTGCAGTTTTCCATAGCTTACAATTAAATTAATTGTAACATTTGCCAGTTAACTGTGTTAAGTTAACTAAGTTTCCACCGAAAGCGCGTGATGTTGCTTGAAACATGTTTCTTTGGGTCCATCAGTAATATGCGCGTATCTACTCAAACAACGCACCCCACAAACGAACAGCTTTGTATCTACTCTCACAAATGTTTCTGCACTAGTTTTATGAGTACAAAAACAGGCTGATGTAATGCATTCCAATCGCCCAAAGCCTAAATAATAAACGCTACCCCATCTCTCACTGTACAGCAAGTTCAGATCATAACAACAAGTTCAGATAACAAATCAATGTCCCTGACAGGTGGTCCTCAGATTCAGGTGTTTGTGTTCCCCACCTTTGTCCTTCCACTTGATTCTGGAACTACAGAAGCACCAGGGTTTGAGGACAGTGAGACCACTGAGCCAGCTGAAGCCACCACAGACCAGCAGAGCACAAAGAGACCCGATCAGACCGCCTCAAACCCGCCTGAAAAAAGCAGTGTTACTTCTAAGGTGAGACAACCGAAGCTTTTATCACTGTTACTGTAAAATATGATTTAATGCTCTCAGCTGGTTTTGCTTCAGAACCTTTGACTTACACAGGCTACTTATTGCTTATCTTGCAAAAATAAAAATGTTCCAAAGATGGAACACTAAAATGTATTAATATTACCATAAGCTGCATAAGACTAACAACGTGCAAAATTATTAAAGCTGCAATCCGTAACCTCGCGTATCTGTTTAAAACATAAAACTGCAAGTTACCTTATAACCTTTTCCTTTAGCTATATTAAAGTCAAATAAAGCTAGACTGACATTTTCCAGGAAATCTACAACTCAAATTATAAATCAATATTATAATCTTACAGTTGCAAATCAGGGTAAGATAAGGAGTTCATGTTAAACACTGATCTGTAATGTACTTGCTCAATAGCTGATTTTTGTTCATTTTTAACCACAAAAACGTTACGGATTGCAGCTTTAACACGACATGGACTGAATACAAGAATTTGTCTCAACGTTAAATCCTTCCCAATTGTTTTGAGCTTTTACAGTTGGTCCTTCACAAACTTGAATATTTGGTTACAGCCCAAGCAAATGAATAAACAACAGCAGAAACAGTTTAATTGTTTAGTCAATTAAATGGTCTTATGATCTCGGGGGCCAAAAATAACACATTGTGGTCGACACAAACTTAGTTTATCGTCAATGAATTCGGATGTAACAGTTTTGGTCGTGTTTTCTCTTCCTTCGTTTGCATCGTTTTGTTAATTATTTTTCATGACGAGGAGATACGCATCAGCCAGATTCAACTAGCTTGCGTCTCAGATGAATTCTTTGTCAAAAGACTGTCGAGTTAATTGGCCATTTAATTCTCGCTTTAAAAGTTAACAACCCTCTTTATTTCCCTGTCCTAGCTGTGCACAATTATCCTGCGTTTTTTTTCTCTGCTGTCCTGACCTATCAAAACAAAAACTCGAAACGCCTGTTACGAACAAATGACATAATGCACATTAAAAGAATGGCGATATGCCAAACTCTAATAGACACTATTAGGTTAATAGGGACCTTTGCTTCTATAATTCGATTTCTTTTGCTCTTTAGGGAAATGTGGTGTGCGTGGATCAAATGCCAGTTCAGTACAAATACGACGTTCTGCTGAAACTGAAGGCCTCCTCCACATGTGTAAGTACTGACCTGTTTATTCCCTGTTAAATTTCATATCTCATGATGGAGTGCTGATTCTAGATCAGTTCTGGCTATAGTTTAAAGTGGCTGAACTCAGGAAGGACCGGGAGAATCTAATTGAAGCTTAAAGGTAGCGCAGGCAATTTCAGAGAGGCTAGCAATAGCAAGCTAGCTTTGAAAGCACAAGGTCTTGCCTTCATTTCAGAGCGCCCTTCAAAGCCACGCCTCCTCCAATAGTGTGTGGAGGTATGCAAATACATAGCTTGACAGGCAAGTCTGACATCATATCAATGCATTCAGACTGAATGCAATGATTGGTTGAGCATTTCATGGTCCTGCATCTTACAAAAATGATATATAAATATAGTAATTGCTCTCAGTGACTTTAAATCATCATAACAAAAAATGTTTCAGGAACAAATCACCTACTCTGACTTTAAGTTCAGTGAAATACAGAACTGTGCACCATCATAAACACACTCTCTTACAGATAGACACACATCTTCACTGAGGCATTTAAACAACGGCAGTCAGACATTAAACAGAAGGTTATTTTTACAAGTCAGCTTTTGAAGTGTTCCGAAAACTCAGCTGGCACAGCATGGTACTTGCAACACCAGGGTCATGGGTTTGATTCCCTGAGAATGTACGTGCTGATAAAATGTACAGCTTGAATTGCACCCCACTTCAGTTTGGATAAACGCCTCTACCAAGTGCACACATGCAAATGTAGTCCGTAGAAGACCCTAATAAGTGTGCTAGGCCATGTGCTTGACTCTGATTGGGCGGATCAGTCACAGTTCTGCGGCCTGTACATCAATGGCATTCCATAACAGCCTTTGGGCGGTGGCCGCTTGGAATTCATGCCGGAATTCATGCCAAGATACACAATCAGGCCTCTAAGCCCAGTTTTCCNCCTGTACATCAATGGCATTCCATAACAGCCTTTGGGCGGTGGCCGCTTGGAATTCATGCCGGAATTCTTGCCAAGATACACAATCAGGCCTCTAAGCCCAGTTTTCCATCGCATGAAGCATGTACGAGGCTTTAACAGTAAAGAAAAAGCCCCATGTGAATATTTAAGTGAACGATTTGGACTGTGTATCTGACTGCAACAGATCGTAACACTTTAGGACTGGCTGACTAAAAGCTTGTGGTACCGCTGTTGGCGTTCTTGTGTCAGGACTCGATTAGAAACACAATCCGAACACCAAGCGAGTAAGTCACAAGCCTGCAGCTACAATTCGGAGTCTGTTCGACCCTCTAACTTTAGCAAAATCAAAAGCCAAATTGTTTTACTTTAACAGACTGTTGAAGGGTAATTCTGATTGTTGTGTTTGATGACATCATATTAACCTACTTCCTGTTCAGAAGATTCTGTTCTCTGTCAGATTACAGACTGTAATTTGCATTTTAGGATTGTGTTTAATTTGTGAAAATAATCCCATGCAGTGCATTAAATCAGAACCTCTACAATATTTTTAAAATTGTCAAACCGCTCCTCGGTTCTTTTCGGTCCATTAGCGACGTAATTAGCTCTTTTAGTAGGCTTGGTGCGCTTATTTTGATATGTCTGTTTGAAATGACATATTTTAAAGAGACTCTTAAGAAAACTCGTTCCCTCGGGCAACAGTGGATCAGAATGAAGGGAAGCTGTTGCTATGAGAAAACCTTTATGTAAAAGCTTCATATTACACCACATTCCTGAAGAGAAAGAAACAGAGCGAGCGAGAGACGGGAAGAGTTTACGATCGAAGGACTCAGGACTCAAATGACTCGCATCTTAAATAAGTCCGCTTGTGGTTGCTTGTGGAAAAAGTGCGCGTCCATTTTGGGTATGCTGTCTTTGAAGTGTCCTACATGTAATAAAACACATTTAATACAAACGCCTTCTCCTTTAACAGGAAGAGACCAAAGCCAAGATTCAGAGTGTTCTGGAACATCTTTGTGGTGAGGACTGCAAACTTGAAATCTACCAGAAAGACAACACTGATGAAATCTTTGTTTACGGAGACAGTATCGAAGGTTTGTCAACACCAACACGGTGTTCATATATATTAATCCCTACAAACTGACTTCATTGCCATAAAACCTTATATTATTATTAAATGAATAATTAAAGTTAATAATTAAAAATCTAAATTAACATTAAAATAATTAGAAATTAAAAATGCGTTTCGACTAAAGCAATAAACTATATTGTGCATGCATGCTAACAAACATTTTCCAGTGTTGGGAATATAGCAGTTGGAATATCTGTTTTCTTTTTCATTGGGTGAAGCTAATCCCGAAGAAATGGCTGGGAAATTCAACAACGACAACATTACGGATAAGGTCAGCAACGTGGAATCTCATGTCATCTACATTGTGAAAGTCAGAAATGCAGATATGCAAATGAAATTTGAGGAAAGCAGGAAGTACAGACGACTAAACACCTCCCATATTCCAGATGACTGTACAGAACAGCCTCCTATGACGCTGAATCAACAAATGTTTCATATTTTACAATGTTAGATTGGTTAAGTTAATGTTAGGGTGAGGTACAGCTGTAACTCATTAACAGCTGTGTTGACAGTGCAGAAAGATGCTACACACAACTCGGTGAATTAGTTCCACCATTTATAAAGCAGTATTGTGATGCAGGGCTGCAGTAACACAACCTCCCTGATAAAACCGAACATTAGACATGTTGATTTCTCTTTGCGTTTAGGTTGAGGTGGAAGAGGCGGTGTCTCGCGCGGCCCAGCGCTCTAAAATCGTCCTGATCTCTGTGCTGATAGCTGGTCTACTCCTGGCTGCTTTGCTAATTGCTGGTTATCTTCTAAAGAAGCATAAGGAAGAGTCCAAAGGGCTACGACTGGTGAGTGTGAAAGACTGTCACCGCTCATTGGCGATTGGCTTCTTTATTCAGGGACATTTGAATATTTTTAACATACAAAACCCCTTCATATTAGTTTCTCATTTTCCAAAACTAAGTATCGACTCCTACAAAAAATATGAAGCGTGCTTTTGTCGGTGCTCCGCCCAAGAGGTAGGGCCAAGTTTGAATGTTGTGTGTACAAACACTTTAGATTTTCAGTTGCAATTTTACGAAAGACATCCAATGTTCTATACAAAACAGGCATTTTTTAGTGGCATTTTTACCTCAGACCTAGGCTCATTTCTGACGCTGCTGTACGGTACTTTGGGATATCAAAATTTCATATAGCTTTTCTGTCTAGCTCAATTGATTTTAGCCAGCAACTTCAAAGTCTCACCAAACGCATAAATATAAGTTTATCAGACTGTCCAATTTTACAAACAAAGTATGTCTTGCAAAGCCGGTACAAATGAGGCCCTTTGTGTTTGGACATTATGCTTAACTATTGCTTCTTTAATCTCACCAAGGCTGAGGAGTCCTACCAAGTGGACCAGGAGAACCAAGGCAACACACTGCTGTCTGTAGCCCCCCTTCCTAAACAAGAGGCTTTGGAAAAGCCAATCATCAATGGAGAGTCCCAAGAGTCTCCGCCCACCAACGGAAATTCGGCCACACAGACACAGGTGGCCGACACTCCAATGTAAGAAGTGGAGTTTCATCAATCCAGTGACCAATGAGGAGAGAACAGTCATCAATGGATATCATACACTACAAACTCAGATATTCCAGATTTCAGGCATATCTGTGATTATGATGAAGGCGATGAACATGATAAATATTGCAAACTATGAAGAGAGATTGTACAATAAAAACGACAACAGTGATTTTATTGGTAATGTGAGAAGACTTATAGCTGGGTACGACAGTTTGGCTGCGTGAACGCAGGAGACAAACGACAAGAATCTGCTCTGATTCAGCTTGTAATGTTACATAAATGCTGATCTTGCAGATTCGTGCCCAACCTAGAAGCCACACTCATTAAAGCCAAACACATCTTAAACAGTTACATATTCATAGATGTTTTGACAGCTCTTCCATGCAAAAACAAAGAGTGTCGTTTCAGGTAATTAGAAAATGCAATAGGAGTCAAACTAATATGATTTGCATAATATGTTTACATGAGCCAGAATCCCAAGTAAGCATTTTCAGCCTGGGAAAGCACTCCCCAGACAACATTGAACGTTATCAGAATGTTGGCTAACATTTTCTAAAAGTTCTCTCAACGTTCTCTCAAAAACATTATTGCAGTAACGTTAGCAGAATGCTTTTTTAAAATGTATATCACATATACCAAAAACATTATTTTTAAATTGTTGGTGGAACATTTCACCCAAAAAAAAATAAATAAATAAATAATCACAGAATTAAAAAAATGTTTGAACAACATTCTTATAACAAAGCATTAACGTTAATACTACATCTAAAAAAACATTTTGGACATTTTGAACGTTCCCAACATTTTTGCTACTACTGCAAAAGTTTGGGAAACGTTCTTACAACCTAAAACTGTTTTTTACTGGTGTCACCAATTTAAACACAAGATCATTTATCGGGTACAGAACAGAAGTACGATTATCCACATTCCGCAATTCAGAATCTTTTACATTTACATTTTTTATACACTTATGCAGTTGGCAGACGGTTTTACACACAGAAACGTCTTCAGTATGTGTTCACACGGGTCCAAATCCATCATCAGTTACATAAAGAAAGGCTCTCTCTGCTTTATTTACACAAGCGCTGGTAAAAGACACCAGTATCAGACGTCACCCACTAATGTTGCCTAATTAAGAAAACATGAATTCAGTTATTGTAATTATTTGTGAATCCCTCCTAAAAACTGTGCCATCATTACACTGAAAATCTTAATTCAAATATGTCATAAACCAATAAGACTTTTGTACAACCCCACAAAACATTTTACATTCATCCTTTTTGTAATTGCCTATATTTTTATACAAAGTATATTTTGTTTTATACTTTTTTTTGGTTGGTGTAATCCAAACATTTAGTTACTCATTGGGTGAAATGAAGACAGACAAACGTATGTAGGACTTTTATTTTGTGCATGAGCGTGTGGTTACATCATTTTGTTTGTGTTGTTGTTTTGTTTGTTTCATGTACTACGGAAAGGCCAATTTTCCAAACAGCTATAGAATAAAATACAATTTCCATACATGAATTATTTGGTGTGTTGATTAGAGTGATTAACATAACATACATTTAGTTTAACTACCTCAAAAAGTATTTTAATTATATCAAATCAATACATTTCCTTCTTTTAATTGTTTACACATTTTAACATGTTTACTTGAATTCAACAGGTTTTAACTGAAAATCAGTACAGATAAGCTCCAACTGAGGCTAGCAATGCACATATTAAACACATCTTGCTAATGCACATCATTACAGAAAATAATACACAACCATGTAGTGAAAAATCGACATCGCTTCTGGAAAACTCTTGACGCGACAATCACTTAATTCGAAAGAAAACGTAACATTACAAAATGTGAGATTGAGGAATAAATCCTATCTTTGCCTTTGTGAACGGCTGTGAAAAGTTGAAAAGGTAAATAAACACACAGAAATTAGTTCAAAGAAAACACAGTGAGGTCCCCGGAGCAACATCAAATGTGTATTGCCAGGACTGTCAGTGGAGCATGAGCGTGACATGAACTGAACTGTGTTCAACCCTCTGTGGAGCCTCTTAGTGTAACATTCTGTACTATGGTACTGTATATATTACACGGTCGCCCTAACCACCAGACGAATTCAACAAGAGCAGAGAAAAGGCCAGTGTTGCCATGGTTTCAGAAGAGAAAGAGACAGGGGTGAGGGAGGGGGGGTTTAAATGAAGGCGGAGCTGAGATTTCCCTCCAACTACGAAGCAGCTATTGACAGAACTCATTCAAAATTTGATTATTTCTCCCACTGTAAACCAGTCAAAATAAAACAGCTTGAAAATAACACCATGTTTGGTTTCTTTTTCACTACTAAGTACAAACATTCACGAAATAATATTTATCCCCAGGTGCTCCTTCTAAACTGTCATTAGATTAAATGTGAAGCAAATCTCCTGACAAAACATTTTATCATAGATGTGTGCAGTAATAATTCAAACGTACAGCTTTTTATGCTCCTGTTAATAGTCTATTCATACAGCGTTATGATATTTACACGCTGTTTAACAGACACTTCGACGGACGAGTAGTGTAAATACCACAGAGCTAAATAAAGACATTCAGTGACAGCTAGCTGCATGCTTTAGATGCTCAGGCTAGGAGATCTGATAGCACAAACGTGCTTCTGCGACAGCAGCTGTACATCAGGACCCTTCACAACCGACACGCCCACAGGCCTTCCGTTCCTGCACCTACAACAAACGCAACAACGAGACGGCCTCATGCGCCCTACACAAACACGAGGAGTTTTACACCTACAGGGGTATCCACTTTTGGAAATGTAAACTAGTTACGTATAAGTGTCACCCAAAGAAGAGGAAGCGGGTGGAATATGAGTCTCAAACAAGCAAACCAAAAATAAACAAATATGTTGTGAATGGAAAACAGACTCCACTAAACAGACTGTAGGCCGGTGGCATTTGCAGTATATATTGCTTTCATAGAAAAATTGAGAATGATATTCAGTTAGCCAAATAATAATATTCAGTGTGTATTTTCAGTGTGTTCATTTTGAGACGAACAGAATTGTTTCTTCCATAACTTAAGGCTGCTAAACCAATAACGCAGAGTGATGGTTTAATGTCTTGAGTCATACAAGAGAAACACCAGCAATCTCTCCAAAAAATGATAAACAGACAGACAGCTATGTAATCCCCCGAGGAATAAAATTGAAGCCTGTGTTCACTCAGAACACATGCCCTCTCCTAATGCGCCGTTTTACGACCAACACATGCACAATTTACACTGTACTGCCAGACACTTTCCCACGACTTTTGCGCTCTTCTGTGCAAGATACTGTAAATCACAATGTCTATCTGCTGGGGGCCCGATTATATTATATACAGATACTAAACTGGTGTAAACATTCAAATAGAAGGTCCAATGTTCTTTGTGAAAGTTTTAATGTGTGTTGATGTTAGGATGGCGACACCAAAGAAACACTGTGCTTTGTTCATTTAAGCTGAAGGTGTTTTTGGAGAAACAGTGCCCCCTAGTGGGTACCATGAGCTGATGCTTGGTGAAATGTAATAGTCTGAGAGAACAGTAGAAGGTAAAGGCCCTTATGGCATCCAGGATTACATCACTGACGGGAAGTACAACATATACAATGCTACAAATATATATATATACATATATACTTGACATATTTACATATGTCAAGTTAAAAAAATACAAAAATACGAGATGAAGACAATTACAGTAATTCATTTATAAAAGCACACAGATAAATATTATCTGGACGAACAAATAACTTAAACGCACTTAAAAGCACATTCCCTATAGAAATGTCCATAGCTATGAAGACTTCACGAATTTCCATAACATAATCTTTAAACTCCCAAAGTTGTGTTTTCCTAAACCTCTGACCTCTGTTCCACACACTGTACACGGTGTTTTTGTTGTGTTTCATGGTATGATAGAAATGATGCGACAGTATGGGCGTTGCGCATTAAATGGTCGTCTGTACCATGTGACCTCATTCAATGTTTGTAAACACGCGTCAAGCACATGTGATCCCGAAGTGTTTCGAAACGTGTAGCGCTCTGGAGCCAATCAGACGCCGGGGGAGTGTCTTGGGCGGGGCCTGAGTATCGCGTCCTGGAAAACCGATAGGGATCTTTGTAATGATGCGAGGAGACTGTGTCTCAAGAATGGAAACAGTGGAGTGAGCTGGAGTGGAAACAGGGAAAAACAGCGTCATGTGGCTCATTTACGGAAAGATTCTGCATGAAGTGAATCGCACGTATGTAAGTAGAACGATTCATTTTCTTATGAGGTAGAATTAATTTGTTTGTGAAAGTAAATATACGTCACAGACAAGGGAATCGTGTCTCGTTTCCTTTAAATACCCTTAATATTTGTTTAAACACGCGATAAACAATATCTCACCAGTTATGTTTATTGTTGTTGTGTTAAATCTTAAGAGTGAAGTGTTGTGATGTTTATTTCAACAGGGCATCGCTTAAGATAAATTACTGCGTCATAGCTATTGCGACAACAATAGCGAGACTAACGAGAGAATTTCGTCTGCGTAAGAGATTTAGTAAACCTCAGTCTTTGGTTATATTAACTAAACACGGTCTAATAACGAATGGGTAACTACCTGAACTAAAAACTTGCGTCGCGTTGAGGACAGCGGCTGGAAAAGGATGCTGCGCGCACGAGAGATGCGTTGCGCTGCGTACGTCAATTACGCAGTAGTTTAAGTGCGCACTTCATAGCGCTAAAAAACATCACGTCCAGAAAGGAGGAATAAACGGTTATTGCTAACTAATTTAGTGGTCCACATTATAAAAGAGTTTAATGAGAAAGCTTTATCATAACAAGATTATAATTATTTATGTACAACCTAACTTTTTAGGAATACGCTCGTCTTCATGATAAATACGCGCGTCTTCATGATAAACATGCGTTAAGGATAACGCGTCGCAACAGTAAGTATTTTCACCTGTAAACGGTCCGATAAAGTTGTGATTTGTAAGTGCGCACTTGAGAAACGAGGTAAACAAATCATTAGCGTGCTCGTTTTGCTCTCTAGGTGGCGCATTCAGACCGCATTGCATGTCTTATTGTTGCGTGTATTGAAGCGATTAACAATGTTGTGTCGTCATCATCATATCATATCGTTTTATTGGACACATTAGTATCGTTTGTTAGTCTGTTTAACTTATATTTGTGAGAGAAAGGTTTAAAAGCTCTGCTGTTTTTGTGAATGGTTCACTGAACGCTTTAAAGCAAAGGGTTAAATTAAGTATTTTGGCACGCAGACTTTTGTCCGAGATGGACAAATGGTTTGACTTTTTGTAAACTTTGCGTTAAGCGACAAGTTCTAGTGGAAATAATAAACAATATACATAAAATTTATAATTAGTGGAAATAATAAACATTTTGTTTTTAATATTTTCAAACACCATCACAAACAGCAGTGTTGACATAAATATTAAATCAATATTCATGTAATTTAACAAATAACATGATTGTGTTTTGAAAAAATATTTCAAACTTGTTAGATTTGCATTTATTTGAAAGTAACTGTGTGGTAAATTTCTAGATTTGCCCTCAATATTTACCTTAACATATCTGTTCGTAGATTTAGGGTTAAAATAATGTGGATTTGATTTCTATCACCTGTGGACCTGCGTACATGCTCCTGCCGCACCTATGTGATGGTCATAACACAGCTAATATTCCATAAATAAAGAAAATCATTGGGTGCTTTAGATTTAGGTTTACACCCTTTAACATACTCTGTTAAACCTTTTCAAAACATTTCTCTGCTATTATTATCCATTTCTATTCCATTTAAGCAGCACTCAGTGTCAACAAACACGTCTGTCCCTTTAAGAACTGGATCTGTGTTACACAAGCGGTCAAGTGCACAGAGGCAGCAAACCAAGAATAAACCGATCTGCTTGAGCAAAAAAATTGTAAACAAACGACCTCCCTCCCTCTAGGTCACTCCCAGCTCGTTCCTTTCTATTGTAATAAACCTACTGGCTCAACACCTTTATATAACAAAATAACATAATATAACACCTTCATTCCAGTGTATTCCAGACTCACACTATCAGTAAACAATATAAACCATTTATGACCAAACACGCTGCACAGAAATGCATTGCATCACAAGCACGTTTGCATCTGAACGAGCCAGGTCTGATTTTGATCTTTTATCTTAACAGAACGAGGGAATAGTGGATGAAAGTAACCGTACAGCCACATTTTTACCATCTGTCTTGTTTCTTCTTTCAGTGCTCTGCGCTTCTACACGACTCAGGGTGGTCTGCACGGTCGGTGCTGCTCCTGGAAACTGACTTCAGATGGTGCCATAGAGTAATTCATGTCATCTAGCACCATTTGAAATCAGTGTTCTTGGAGTGGCCTGTGACATCACACGAGGAATCTGTACGCTGTTCGATTCTGATGAATTCTACATGAAGATTTATGATGCGTTTACGTCTGTGCTTATTTGGTGTGCAAAAACATATTAAGTGCATTAAAATGTATTTCTGTTACAAGCTGCAAGATCTTTTCTGTAATTTGCTAGCATTTCAAATGTTAGTGTATAACAGCCTATCGTGATATTAAAAGCTTTTTAATGAACACTATCTCAAGCATCTCACCCTCTCTGTGTTCTGCACACCCGCAGTGTTACAGAAAATGCAGACTTTCCAAATATAAAACTGCTGTAAGCAGGTTTTTTTAATACCAAGCATAAATTCTTCACTGACAGACATCACTGCAATATCATAGGAGAAAATATTATAAGAGAAAAATATATATATACATGTCATGATAAATCTTTAAGTTTACTCTTCAATTTAACGTTGCTGCTGTGTATGTAATATTAATATATAAGTGTATATAATAAAATAATATTAGATAATAGATTTACCTTGATTAGGTTTACTGGATCAGCAGTGTAGCCAGAGTTTCAAGGAATACTGAAAGTAATTCCTTATAGCGCCTCATTAAAAGATCTACAATGCGATTCAAACTTTCAGCAAACTCCTCAAAGCAACTTTTGTGATCGTGGCAACATGTTTGTTAGACGCGTACTGTGTTTAAAAGATAGACCGCATCATTATCTGCTATCATCAGCAGGTGGGCGCGTGGATCTGAGAAGCACGTGTCACGCTCATACGTCACTGTGTTTATAAAACAGAAAGGTCAACGAGATTTGCCTTCTAATTAAACCACTACGGGGGTGACGACACCAGCAAACTATCGACATATTTATGGCCACGGGAAACGACGAGGTAGAAATATATTTCAAAGCATGCAAAGCGACAAAACTATTTAATAAATAAAATGACGTCATTAAACGTAGACGTTTGCGTGCAGCGTCAACATTTCGCCGCCAGATGGCGCCGCGTGTGTGTTTTTTTACACGCGCTTTAGACCTCAGACAGGCTCGTAAGACGTCCAAAACATTGCAGTGTTTGCAATGTTTCCAGGCCGAGAGCTTTGCATATTTCAGATGTTTCCTTTATTTGACACACCTGATTCAAATCAGCCTCTTAAAAGCTCCGTGAACTGAGCTGAGTGCGTCAGATAAGGGATTCGTAACATGTGCGGGGTTGGACGGGCCCTGAGGCAGGAACTGAGAGAACAACTGGTCTAGACAGATAGATCATGAGAGACTAAATGAGAAGACAGACAGATATTTATAACTCTGATCTTGAGGCCACTTTCCCAACATTTAAAAGTGCAAATATATGTTGTACGATTGGAAATACTGTTATAGTTATAAATGTAAAACAGGATGTCTTCTGTTGTACTGACAAACGAGACGGACAATAAATGGTTTAAGAGATGCGTGTGTGAAAAGCAGGTCGTGAGAGAACAAAGATCATTTCAACACGCTGCTTTTAGCTGCTGTCAACAAGCGTGTACCCACAATGATCCACTAAAGCTGTTAGGATTCAATTGTTCCTATTGGGTGATACACTGTAAATAAAAATACAGTAAAAACAGCACAATTTACTGTAATAATATTAAGGAATTTCCTGTTTTGCTTCACAGCCGTTTTACTTGAGTTTTGCACTGCATTGTGTTGTGGACACAATGTGGATGTTTAATGCAAATATCTGTAGTTTTTAATTCTGAGAGCACACAACTAAATGACTCTCCTAAATCTCCTTTATTCCTTGGAAACATATTAACGTAATTATTGAAACATTTGATTTTGAACGTGTTGACCCTTTCTGTACAAGAAACAGGTGCGGTAGAGAACTTATTACATGTGAATAGACTTTAATAAATAAAGCAATGACTGGTCAGACCACACCCCTCTGTGGTCCTGTTTAGTACCACACCACAGGCTAGTAAATACACCCCCTTTTAACATGCTTTCATTAACAAACACTGGTAAGCATACACCCTAAACAATAAACCATCTGAATGAGTGGCCTGCATGACAAACCAATAACCATATTCTTTAATTTATTTGGTTTCACCTCATTTAGTCAGAGTTAATGGTTAAAGGCCTCTCCACAATCCTTTGCTTTACTGTCTCCTCCCTGTTGAGCAGGAAATTATGACGCCTGAGACCCGTGTCATGCTGTCTGAGGTCAACGAGAATGTTTTCCCGAGCGGATATCCAAAGATCCAGAATCCCATCAATCAGGGAACATCCTCGGAATGTTGGCTAACATTCTCTAAAAGTTATCAAAATGTTGTTTCAGTGATGTTGGTAGAATGTATTCTTAACGTTATATATCATATATCAAAAGCTTTATTCCTAAAATAAGTGGAATGTTTTAAAAAGTTACGGAAATGACCTTTGATATTGTTAACCCACTCAGAGAGAGTCAAAGAGGACAGCAGAGAAAGAATCAAAGCAGTTTTAACTGTATAAAAATGAATCTGTTCTTTTTAGAGAGTTTGTTAAGTGTAAGAATAAGTAAGAATAGAGCTATTGTGTGTACTGTAAGCAGTGACACGAAAATTAATTTACAGTATTACTGTGGAATGTCCGTCAGTGACGCAAGATATAAACCATCACATTCTTTGCAGTCTGTGTAGACACATTCTCCTTCTATTGTAGCTGTCCTCAGCTAAGTAGGGCTAGATTCAAAATGGTCTTTTTTGGTCAGAAAGTGTCTGGTAAATGAATACGTGCAAATGTAAACGTTACACCTCAAATCAAAGTGTTTATTATCTTGACGTTGAAAAGACTAAACTTAACACAATCCTGAAGATTTCCCGCAGCTCAGCTGGAAGAGCATTGCCCTAGCAACATCAAGATCAAGGGTTTAAATCCTTCAGATAAGTGTGTGCCAAGTGCATAAATGTGAGTCCTGGCTAGAGAGGTAAATTCCTTTGACTTAAGCCAGTAACCCACAAAGCATGCCAAAAATCACCAACACCTTAGCAACCACATAACAACCAACCTTGACAGCGAGTTTGGCACAGGCAAGTGGCGTTCAGATTTTCTTCTGATAATATAAAAATCAAGTTATTTTAATTAGCTTTTTGTTTTTGTAGTAGCATCTGTTCATGAGCTGAGCTGACAGCAGAGAGGTCAGTGTAACTAACTACCCAGCTGAAATAGCTGCAGTTATCTCTGTCATCGTCTTGGTAACCACATTACTAGTTTAGTGTTGACGTCAGAAGGGCTGCAGTGCTTTTGAATAGGAATAAATGGTGTGTAATGATTTTGGCAACATATTACAATGTTTACTCATTCTGGCTTATTCACCATGTGATGAGCAAATCTGATGATGTCAGAGAACACATGTGGTCTATATCCCGCTTCACAATGTATAAAACCACACCTGAAGCCGAAACTCTTCTTGGGATTCCCGGGAGGAGACTTTGTTACAAAAAGGGGAATTTAAAGCTGAGGCAATGGAAGTCACGACGGAAAATAAACACACCCAAGCGTGTTAAAAGTTAACAAAAAACCTTTAATCAAATATATAAAAATATAATCTGTGTGTGGAACACTTTTTTAATAGTACTAAGTTCCACAGAAACTTAAAATAAATACGTGACGGTTGAATACTTTGTCCACCTGCTGGAGGAGATACGCTGCATGCTAGCTCAGAGGAGCGGTCCGGTTGTTTGCCCTGCAGACGAGAGTTCAGAGATAACACATTTATAAGAATCAGCACAGCTCACTGCTGTGTTGTGAGAACAAACTGAGAAAAATGATAGATGTCGCATCTATCGCCAGAACATATTAGTACGAGATGAGGTCATCTGATGACTTTTATTGTAGAAAACAAAGCGTTGTTTTGATACTGGTAGGTACCTTGAGTTTAGAGACTTTGATTTTGTAATAATTCTTCTTTTGTCCTCAGTTCTTCACCGGTATTGTATGAACTATGCAGCATTATGAAATGAGGAGATAATGTTATTATAATACATTGCTATTATTATATGTTATGTTATGTTATGTTATGTTATGTTATGTTATGTTATGTTATGTTATGTTATGATTATGTTATGATTATGTTATGTTAGCCATCCGTGCTACATGCTCTTTGGTTGTCATTGGAATGCGGACAACAGCTCTGCATAAAGTTATCTGTCATTTTGTAAGCAGCACCAGGTCGTCCCTTTCTTATTTTAATCAAACTGCCGCTCATTATGTGCCCAGAGGACATAATGAGGGCACACCAGCAAGAAGCTACCTTGATCCTCTGATTTACCCTCAGGTTGTTTTGCATTAGTTAGCAAACCGCTAGGCATGCTGGGAATTTTCTGGAAAGGTCAAGGCAATACAGGCCAAAAGGCTTTGAAACCAGTATACACAAGTAAACGCACATGTATTTTAGTGCAGTAAAACACTGTCAAGTAAAGTGTCACGGCCAAAATAGTAGTGAAGCTAAAATGAATCATGAGAGCGAGTTTTATTTTAATGAAGTATATGAAAGAAACGGGCTAATAATTAACCATTAAAAGGGTGATTTTGCAACAAAGCAAAGCAAGCACAAGAACAGTTAGTTTGCTGATAAATCATTAAAGCATTATGTTAAGCGTTCATGGAACAGTGCCAATTTGTTTTTGAATACCACATATGAAAAGATCAGGGCTAATGGACCAATCAGAGAGAACATGTTAATGTGTCCATGAATGCACATTTAAAGGCAAATGAAATTTAAGCTGTGACAGTTTGCTGTGCTTGATTACACCAACTCAATTTTAAAGCCAGTTTAGAGCGTTAGAGATGTGCTTACCCTGTACGTTTAAAATAAGATATGAAACCTATAACACAACCACAAACGACTGAGAGGAAAAAGAAATTGCATTAAAAAAACTCATGAGTTCATGGTTTATGCATTTTTTTGCAACCTCATGTGGCTTATTCTACTTTAAAGCGATTGTTCACCCTAAAATGAAAATTCTGCACCACGCGCAGCGTCCTGGTGCTCTAATGAACGCACGTCGGAGCTTTCCACGCAGAGAATAAACTGATGAATAAAGTCATCCTTTTTGTTTTTTTGCACACAAAAGTATTCTTGCCGCATTATAAAATTAAGGTGGAACCACTGCGGTCGATGTGGACTACTTTAAATACGTAGTTTTCACCTTTCTAAGCCTTAAAAGTGGTATTTACTGTCTAGGGGCGGGTCAGAAAGCTCTTGAATTTTATAAAAAATATCTTAATTTGTGTTTCTATACGGGTGTGGAAAGACAGGAGGGTAATTCATGACAGAATGTCCATTTTAGAGTGAATTATCCCTTTAAGATATAGGCTAATTTTTAATCAAATGTTTGTCTCCAAAATGATTATACTTACTTAGAAAGCAGACAGCCGTCACTGAGACAGCAGTTCCTGGAAAAACAATTATTAACCATCAGATAAATCAAACTCATTACTGTGGCACACCATGACAGTTTACAGCACTGGAATCTGCAGGATCCAGTAAGGTCCACAGTCTGGTGTGGAAGAGGACTGGTTGGCACAAAGCCCAGACCTGAATCCCAGCTAATGGGAACATTCCCGGAAAGCTTGCTAACGTTCTCTGAAAGTTCCCGTCAAAGTTATCAAAAACGTTCTTGTAGTAATGTTAGTGGAAAATTTTTTAACGTTATGCATCGTATATCAAAAACGTTTCGTTAGTGGAAGGTTTTAGAGACATTACAGAATAAAAAAAAGTTCTTATAAGCAAGCAATAACATTAATACATCTAAAAAACTGGACAGTAACATTTAACGATAACGTTCTGTGACATCATGAAAACATTAGAGAAACATTCTTACAACTTAAAAGTTAGCTAGGATCCCACCAAGCTGTCTGAATCGCCAATGCTCTTGTGTCTAAATGTGAGGGGATGCTGTCATAGTATCAGTGACACAGCTAACTCTCCATTAGCGGCGATGGCTTTGACATGTGGGGCCGGTTTGCGGTTTGTGGGGGCGGTTTGTCGTCATATGAGGAAATCAACCGTCATTTGGTGGCCCTTAATTAAACCAGTTAAAGCTAATGTACTGTAAATGTTAAACATAAAGCTAAAACAACAATGCATTACTCATTTAACCAACTGTGGCAATTAAATGATGACATATGTTGTGTGGCAAACTCAAACTACAATGAATGCATTACTTCCCCCGAGGGAAACACAGTAAGACGTTTCATTCAGAATAGTAGGTATCATTTGATATAAAAGATGACTCAGTGTATGAGTAATGCGCTGTTCCTTATGTTTTCCTGCAGTCAGAACTAATTAAACAACTATTACACTTTAACCATAACAAATCATTCACACAAATAATAACAGCAACATTTTGTGTGGGCCGGCCACTTGATACCTTGCATACGGGAAGTAAAATAGCAGTGTCGGGGTCCTGGAGTCTTGTTTAGAGTTTTTCCTAGTTCCCTTGTCAGGATCCTGACATTCCCTGTGTTTTGTGTCAGAGCATGATGTCTAGATCCTGACTCAATCCTGGTCTTGGTTCTTGGTTCTTGGAGTCAGGATCTGGACTCGTGCTCTGGGTCTTTGTCGTTTGTGGAAGCACATGGCCTTTGTTTGTTTACATTGGCCATGTGCTCTCCGACCCCGCCCCCTTGTTTCCTGTTAATCTTGTTTTTTTAGTTGATTCCTCTCACCTGCTCTACCTCATTACCTGCCTTAGTTCCTTTCCTATTTAACGCCCTTGTGTTTGCCGTCTTGTGCCGGTTGTTGAATGTTTCTTGTTTTCTGTGGTTTGGTTATGTTATCGTTTTCTCAGTTTAGTTCTTGGTTTTATTTAATAAAGTCCTTTTTGTTATAAGCTGTCTTGCGCATGGGTTCTTCCCTTGTTAGTGATCGTAACAGGCAGTATGTTATCTGCTAAACTCCTTACCATATAAACTGCTGGTGGTTGTTGGTATGAATTTCTCACCATATAAACTGCTGGTGGTTGTTGGTATGAATCCCTGGCCATATAAAC
This sequence comes from Botia almorhae, assembly GCA_036877575.1. Lineage (NCBI taxonomy): Eukaryota > Metazoa > Chordata > Actinopteri > Cypriniformes > Botiidae > Botia > Botia almorhae. The sequence continues at coordinate 23,865 of JAZGTJ010003115.1, forward strand.
TGCTGGTGGTTGTTGGTATGAATTTCTCACCATATAAACTGCTGGTGGTTGTTGGTATGAATCCCTGGCCATATAAACTGCTGGTGGTTGTTGGTATGAATCCCTGGCCATATAAACTGCTGGTGGTTGTGGGTATGTTTGTAATCATTTTTGCTTCTGTCTGTTGTTTTATGTCTGTTGAAAGAAAATTCACAATATGTAACACAACAGTATGTTATTCTCTGCATTCGATGTCTTGACTTTAAAGGTTTACATCTAAACATGACTATTAAAGTCAATGGCTTTATTTCAGCCCTGTGGAACTTGGCAAAAACAGATTTCAGCATCTGAACAAATAGTTTGGATACTCTGATTACGCACGTGTACCTGTGTAAATCCATTCGGCAGATGCTTTCTTTAAAATCACAGCAGAAAAAGTCAACAGATTCTAGCTGGGCTGGTTCATCTCTGGCATTTTGATCACAAACATTGGGGGGGAAAACACTTTATATAACTGGTAAAAGTTGAGCATACCTTCAACACAGACAGGAAGTGCGGTCCAGCCTCTCTCCTCACACACAGCGGTGGGTAAACCTTTCATGCTGTAAGCTGGCTCGCATTCAAACGTGGCTTCACTTTTATAAGAGTAAGGGGGATTTCCTTGAGTCTGCTTACCAAATTGAACTTCCGGAACTGGACATTCAATAGCTATGAAGATAAAAGAAACAGAACAATGAAATCAATTCAATCCTGTCACAATAGCACCATTCAACACAGTAAACACATTTGAAACAGAGTTAAAAGTCTACAGTGATATATTACTGACACCACATCAAGACATCCAGCGGGACATGTGGTTTTTAGTATGCATGGCATTCCAGTGATGTTAAACAGGCCCAAGATGTGTCAACATAAGATGCCGAACCCTTTTCTAATCTAATACTGGGTAAGACTCTTATCTGCTCTGGAACTGCAAATGTTTCTCTAGAAAAAAAAACATTTCAAGAGAATATTTGTGTTTTTAAACACTTTATCCTATTTTTATTATTGGATCAATATCGGGTTTAACCATAAATGTTGTTTAAATGTTGCGCTAAATGTTCCGCAACATTACATCGCTGCTGGTTTAATAGGAAACACGCATATGTTCACAGGTGAAGGAATTTATCTATTGTTTGCATGAATGATGTTGTTTGTTTTTTTGTGTAACTATCCCTCATTATCACGTTAGAAATCAGAATCAAAATTTGAAATTACAGCAAATACATTTGTGACAGTTTAAATAAAAAACAAATACATAAATACATAAATATATCAACAACAATATCAATAAAAACATTTTATTATTATTAATTATATTTATTGTTATTTGTGTAGCTATCCATTTACCAAAGGTAAAGTGCCAAAAGTAAAAATGATAAATTATTTTATTGTATAGTTAAAAATGATTAAAAACTAAAAGCGCTACTCATTCGTGTTTTCAGTTGCGTGTTGCATTACAATATTCTTTCAGCACCGCCATTCGCAACAGCTTCTCAATCAACTCTCTCTCTTTGCAGACAGCTGATAATCCTCACTCTGCACTCTGGTTGTACCACAGCTTGATACATCACTTCCTCCACACAGAAACTAATCATCCACCAGGTGCCTGTCACCACCAGGACTACAAAACTCTGAAAAATGAGCCGGGGAAGTAGGTTCTGTAGCTTCGCTCGGGGAATACAGACTGGAAGCTGCTCGTTGAGTCACACACTGTATCACAGACTAAATTAGACTAAAAGTTTCAACAAAAGTGCTGAATGGTCTGCTGAACAAGAAGAAAGGGGCTTTCTGATGCAAGTTTACCTAGATATAGTGATGAACTAAAGCAAGATCAGACAGATCAATGCATAAAAGGAATCTTGAGCTGTGTTCACATCTCTCCCTGTCCAGGGCTGCCAGGTCTGCGTCAAACCCCAGACCAGTCTGTCGACCATAGCCCAAATACCAAAAGTCAAAATGTGCCCATAATGCCCATACCCTCAACACATATTGTACACTCACTGTTACGCATTACACACAATTTGATCCTGAAAATCACTGTATAGTATAACACCATACTGTAAAATACTTTAATACAAAATTTGTGCGCTATGTCATACTTTCCACCTGTGGAAAATTAACAACCCACGGAAACAGTTTAAAAGTAGGCCAGTTCTGAGGGAAAACCGCGGAACTGGCAACACTGCCCACTGTCCCCTCATTCATTGTTTCCTAAATAGTGGATGACAGACGGTCCAGATGAGAAAACAGGGAGTGGAAACGAGTGGGCAAATTTAGACACTGATAAAAACATTGTCCTTCAGACAAGGCCGTCTCCCTCTCATCACATACATGAGATGTTTATTTGCTGACGTGTGTCGTGCACTAGAAGGCGTTTCAAACAGGCGTTTACGGGCATTATTGAGTCCTCCTGTCTGCTATTGTTCCCGACAATTCAAGAGTCACACCTGTTAGTAAACATGGCTGTCAAATCTAAACACAGTCCATGTGACCGTAGAGATGTTCTACCAGTTCTTTCACATTGTGACATCATAACGACATCCAAACTCGCAAACAAGCAGATTAAAGGTCACATGTTGGAATCTTAATGCACCTTTACTAGCGCTGCGTTCTCAAAACGTTGGCTAACATTCTCTAAAAGTTACCAAAAAACATTCGCACAGTAACAACGTTAGTACAACGTTTTTAACGTCACATATCATATATATCAAAAAAGTTTGTTAGTGGAATATTTTTAAAGCATTACAAAATGAATTAAATGTTTGAATAACGTTCTTATAAGAAGCAATAACGTTACTATGATGTCTTAAATAACTAACCTTTACACGTTGGTGGTGGTGAACTATATTCCCCCTCTTCATTACATGTAATAGATCTGTTACCCACCAGGACGTAGTTAGCGTCGCAGGAATATTCAATGACATCATCAAGCAGGGGTTCGTCTGTCTTCAGCGCCGTGACGATCTTGCCATGTTTGATTTCAGACGGCTTTTCGCAAGTAATCACTGCAAAACACATGGTGACGCAAAGGCCAATACAACAAATACTGTTTGAGCAGCAGCCTAGATATCACTGGCATTACAGCTAACAGGGAACGTTCTCAGAATGTTGGCTGACGTTTTCTAAAAGTTCTCTCAAAGTTACCAAATACGCCTTTGCAGTAACGTTAGTAGAACATTTTTATTATTACATATTTAACTTCAAAAAGATTATCCTTAAGCAGTTAGTGAAACGTTTTAAAACGTTACAAATTTTAAAAAGCAATAATGTAAATACAACATCTAAAAACTGGTGCTTAGAACGTTCAAAATAACACTTTTAATGGTTTTGTTACTAATGTAAACATTAGAGAAACGTTCTTACAACCTAAAAGTGTTCGCTGAGGAGTTGCCGATCAAAGACACAGACTCACGTGAACATGAGGACTTTCCGCTCCACCCCGTTACGAGACACTGTCTGTAGCTTGACCCTTCTAGATAATATCTGAATGAAAAGAACCAAAGTTAACCCTGTTTGCCACATCATACAGGACAACATGGAACACAGTGTCCACCGAAGCTCTTACCCCCTTTCACATTTAGGTTTTACGTAGGCACCAAACAACGTTCCATCTTTGATGATGTAGCTCATATGAGGTGAAGTTCTGGGTTCTCCACAGTCCATCTCTGAAATGTGACACACACGGAAATTTAGACCACGGACCTTTCTGTCAAAATTGTGATCATTTACTCTCCTTCATGTCATTAAAAAAACAATGATTTTTTTTGGTTCGATTCCCAATGCTGGCAGTAAACAACTGAGGTGTCCTTGAGCAAGGCACCTCACCCCTAATTGCTTCCCGGGTGCTGCAGTGCCACCCACTGCTCAGGTGTGTGTCCAAACTCATTATTTCAATGTGTGTGCACTAACTGGATGGGTTAAATGCAGAGGTCAAATTTCATGCATCGGTACTTGGCCTAGATTTGAATGTGTGTGGAATTGAGACTGAGGTCCTCGTTTTAGTAGAAGAATTTTTGTGACATATGACTTCAATTTTGATCTGTTCCTCAGGCTATCATGTGACTTTAGTAAACGCTATTTAGGTGGAATCCCAGCTAACAATTTTACGTTGTAGGAACATTTCCATAGCGTTTACATTAAGTAACAAATATGTTATTTTGATTTTGGTTATATCAACATTATTCAAACTCATAATTCTGTAACGTTATTAAAATGTTGCGCTTTTTTATTTTTTTTTTCTTAACAACTTAAGAATAGTTTTTATGATATATATATATATATATAACATTTAAAAAACGTTCAATTAACGTGGCTGGACGCTTTTGATAACTTTAAGAACTTTCACAGAACGTTAGCCAACGTTCAGAGAAAGTTCCCTGTTAACTGGGTTATTGCAGAGGACCACTTTTAAAGTTTTTTTTTTTATTTAACCTTTTTGAAGCGTTACCTGAAAATCACACAGACATAGACAGACAAGAGTTTTCACTTCTGAACTATTAAGTGTAAAGTTATTACATGAAATTCAATGAATTACTTTTGCATATTAATTCCACGGCGCTCCAGGTTCCACCCGTGCAGATGATGGAAGCTGATCCCGACTCTCTCTCGTATCCATTGGCACACTGCAGGAAAACTTCTATATTCTCCGGAAAACTGTTGTGCAGTATCGATTTCTCGGACATCAGAAAAGTGGCAGCCAGTTCGGGCATCGAACAATCCGCTAAACGAGCCACAAACACATTAAACATCATTATTATACATTAAACTTTGGTAATCTCACATCAGCTGAGAGAATATTCATACTTTTCTTACTTTACTGAAGGAAAATACTGAAATATTTATACGTTTTAGAATGAATAACACAATAATTGGTCATACTAAAGGGATACATTAGAAAGATACTCTGCAAAAATATATTTACAAGTGACCGTCGCTTTAAATCTAAGAAACTCGCACAGGTTGTTTTTGCGGTGATTATGAACTGTCTGAAATATTAATCTGGTCAGATGACTGTTGGTTTATCAACAGTTATGTAAGAAGTCACCGGTAAGTGTCGGCTTACCTTTCCCCGTGGAGAAGAGCACGAACTGCAACAAAATGAGCGACCAAGTCCTCGCATGGTTCATTTTTACTCAAATATATAGTATATGTCAGATATAAATACTGTCTTGAATATACAACAGCCGGCAGAACAGTTAGGGGACTGAGCTTATAACAAAAAAATAACAATAAACTATTACACGAGCAAAAGGATTCCCCATATTAAGTTAAGTTGAAATGGAAACTGTTGAAGTTGAAAGAACCAGAGAAGCGCAGAAATATCTGTTGCGCGCGGCGGATCGGACACCAGTAGCCGCTTCGTTCACGTTACAAATACACACAGCTGGTGCTTCCCTCCTCTTCCAGAGAAATCTCCTCCCCTGACACCAAAATACGTTTGCCATGATCTCAATGCAATACCAGCATACTCCTTTCAGCACTTAGTGCACTATACTCGCTGCATGCTGCCTACTGGTTAAAAAATAAATGTCTTTTTAGGGACGATCGCAGTTTGTAACAGGTTTCAAACTATAAAAATCTACAGTGTTATAATGCAAGTTTTGACTGAGTTTTGGTCGGAGTTGGGTGTGTTCTTATTTTTCCGACTAAATGTCCTCCCCTGAGATAATCACATTCAAAATAACATTTATTATCCCTGTTAAAGGGCAAAAGAAGTTACAATTCACTAGTCTTGTAGATAATGTACTACAATAACACACAAAAACAACAAAATACAGTTGCTATGGCGAACACGTGTTCGATTAGCAAACGTGCAGCGAAACATTTGGATGAGTCGTGTCTGGTGAGGTTTTGAAACCTCTCTGGTTCATTTCCATCATTTGATTTGTAAGGAACGTATGAGTCAGTGTAAGGGTGTTCCCCAAACCAGGGCGTCCGGCATTATGTGGTTGTATTTGACAGTGTAGCCAAGTTACAAGGCCTTTTTTTTCCTCCAGACATTTATGGAACTTCTCTGCCCTGCAACGTCCATGTCGTAACCGTAAACATCAGTGTTAGGTTTCATTTGGAACGTTTTGGGAACCTTTGCTTTGTGGGTCACCATAGAGACTGTGGTTTCTGTTGCTATAGTTGCTGGGTATATGTCACATGTGTTTGATACTACAAAATATATAACTCACGATAACTCCAAATACTTCAAACCCTTATAAAATGTACAGTGGTTTATAATGTTGTGATGGGGTGGGATCATATGTTTACCCTGATTCTCCTGACAGTGTGAAACTTATTACGAATTAATTTTGTAAATTGTCTCATTTGTATGTGGCTTTGCATAAGAGCTGTTGCAAAATGACTTATTAAAATGTGCCCATGATATTTACATGATTCTGCTACAAAGAATAATGGTATTAGCATCATAAAGTGCCTGAAAACATGAGACAGAAAGAGAGAGAGAGAGAGAGAGAGCATTACCATGGACAAATGATCACAACATTAAGTCACTGTATACATCAGTTATTCTTACTTGAGTGAAAGAGGTGATTCTGTATGAGGGTTTTGACCGTGTCACCTACGCCATGTCATGGCAGATTACAGTTAAACAAACCGTTACTTACAGCTGTATGTACAGTATAGTACAGTAACCCCACAGAAAACTAGAATAACTGACTTCTCGGAGGCAAAGCAGAGATATTTTCAACAGTTCGGGGACTGGAATACTGTCAAATGTGCTCTAAGGTCTTATCTCAAAAACACGCACCCCACCCATTCTCTCCTGGTCTGAACAGACTGATAAAGTTTCATTCTGTTTTTCTCCTCAGCGTGTCCACTGCAATGAAGGTCCAAAGTGAAAGATTTAAAATGATAAGACGTGTGGTTAATAATTTCCGTTTTTTAACTATGTACAACAGGCCGTTACGAGCCAACCTCAAAACTCTTAAATATATTTAAAATATCCAACAGAAGACCAAATGATTCTAGATTTTAATTCCAGAACTAAAAACATTGCTAGAGCGTTATTGTTTTGCTCCCCACTGTGGAAATAACCGAACAGGAACCTAAAATTAAAGTTACCGGAGTGTTTTGTGTTTGCAGGAAAAGCACTATCACAACAAACATGTGATTTTTAAAACTTTTTTCCATAAATCTATGCGTGTGCCAACTGTATTAATTAAACTTAATTAATTAATGAAACACCCTCAACATTATTTGTTCATAAGGATTAATAAAATAAACGTACGTAACAAGTTGTTTTAAAAAAACAGCAGTGACGCATTTTACTGGCGACAACCCTTTAGCGACATCTGGTGGCTGCACGCCAAATATTTAATAAATCGACCACAGAACTATTAGGAATCACAATGCTCTTCTCCTTATGCTTTTATCCATCCTCTGCTTAACATCACTCCCGTCTCCATGGGTGCTCAGCGTTCACACATCAGCACGTCATCTGTGTCTCCGCAGACCAGCGCAGCCCAGACTGACACATTTTCTTTCTGTAAGCCATTTAAAGTGAGTCTACGTTTAACGCATTTTGACAAGTCATTGAGGAATTATCTAACCTAGACCATGATTTAAGCTTGACGTAGCAGGATGAGACGTCTCACTTCAGCTCGGCTGATAACACAGGCTACAGTCATCACTTTTGAATTCTTAAACCATTTAGCTTCCTCTCAAAATAATTACACTAGATTAACATTCTTCATGGCTTAGTCATTTTATCGTGTCCGTGTTGCTATGTGTGTGCATTTATTTACCCGGCTGACTTGTCACACCGGCTGTTCTAAACGCAGTAAAGCATTATCTTGATTCAGACACTACATTAAATTAAAAATAGACCCCGCCCTCCGTTCAAAGCAATCTCCTAAGCCACACCCCCTTCAATAGTGCACGGAGGTATGCAAATGCAAAGTTTGACAGGCAGGTAAAACATCCTATCATTGCATTCGGACTGAATGGATTTTATTTTCACAGAATGTATGAATATATATATATAAATATTTTTTGACAACTTAGTGATTGTTCTCAGGATGTGAGTAGACCAGCATAACAAAAAATGTTTCTGGAAAAAGTCGCCTACCCTGCCTGATGCCAAATATAGCAATGGTATAGCCAATGAGGGATAATAGACATACTTTGATAACATTATCCCATTTCCTTTAATAGTTCTAATGAGTCCAAGAAGCTTCAGGAAACATTACCAGAGTTCATTTGCAGTAAGTGCAGAATCAAATTGAACTTTTAAAGACACCCCAGTCATCAAAATGCCATATCAACTAATAATACAACTCGTGTGATTGTAGATTAAGCTGTAAAACTCAAATCAAAAAATGAACGAGACACTGGGACAGGACTTTATTTTCGTCGTTTTCCTTCTACAGAAGTTTTAAATAATTACTTAGAAAAATAACAGAACAAATGTATAGATCTCTGTCCTTTCGTCTGTGCGAACGAGCGCTCACCGTGTGTTCTCTTCTTTTTTACAAAAGGTGCTGTACAATATTTAAACATTTACATGAATAAGATCACATCACGCTCGCCGTGTGCATGAACGCAGACCTCACTTGAAACATGAATGACTCGTGGGAGCTGAGAATGTACAGCAAATGATGAGTTTTAACATTGCTTAAGACATTTTCCACATTTGGTCCAATCGAACCAGGTACCGAGTCTGTCATATGCACCAAAACACAATATAACACCACACATTGTCATGAACAATATTAATTAGCCGTGTCGAGATACTGATTTTGAACAACGCTGTGCCGCACAGCTGTTGAATGCGCATCATCCATACCCTGAGGTCATGTTCAATAAACACGTCACACGCGACATATGAAAATGGTCACCTGTACTTTGGTATTGATTGATAATTTCCTGTAGAATTAAGACCTTACACGTTTATTATGACCAAATTATAAATCTCATCCCCCCCCCCCAAAAAAAAATGAGCCCTTACAGTTACTTCCTACTACTGCCTGTGTCGTGAGCATGGATAGAAATGATTATTTTGATCAGATAAAATGACTTTGATAAGACATTAGGACCCAGAAAAGTCCTGGTTTTATGAGGGATACATTTTCTTTTTTATAGAATGTACTTTTAGACAGAAACATATCTGGGTTATATTTCACCCTAAAATTGTACATATATATACAAACACACACACACATATATATATATGTATGTATGAATATACATGTATAGTGTGTATAAATGTATGTATGTATATATATGTATAAATTAAGCTTATAATAAGGATCATAAGGTTTTTTAATTGTGACATTACTACAACCAAGCACATTTCCTCCCAAAAGTGTTTGTTTGTAATTTTCCATATTATACATAATTCTCATAAGATCTTTATTGCTGTAATGACAGTTTTTTTATCAGCTTAAGTAGTACATTAAATACTACAGTATTAATATAAGTTATAGGTTTGGGGGCAATGTCAACAAAAAAATCTTAGGGGTCTTAACTATAGGCTTCATTCTCTGTATGCAAAATGCAGTTTCATTTTTCTTTGGATTTTAATGTGAAATATGACGTGTTCTGAATTGCTGTACAGTACAGTACAGTACAGTACAGTACAGCCGCTCATAAACGAGGGAGTTGAATTACTTGCCTTTAATGAGACAGACATGCACGCTCAGAAAAAATAAATATATATATATATGTATATATATAACCATATTAAATCTAACTTCATAGAATATTTAAAAAAACATCTGCATGTACCGTTTGTTTTATGACAAGTCGAAACATTGCTGCTACAAGGAAAAACTACCACGGTGCTTTAGCACGACCTTAAACCTCTACACCGACATCATTTGTACACGTTCATATAGCTACATGTGTCTACGCTCATATACATATTAATTTCCATAAATAAACTTTTCTTCATCTTGGTAATAGTAAAAGCACAAGTTTCTGGTCATTTGCAATTATAATATTTGGAGATCAGGCAGCCAAACATATGGAAGAGAGAGAGAACAGTCTGAGGAGTCCCAGTGAAGCCCGTGGTTCTGACGACAGATTGTATTTACAAAGTCTGGTAACATTAGACAAATTGCACGAGTTTAAAAAGCATGCAGAAAAACAAGAGTTTGTGTGTCTTATTTTGCATGCGGATAAAGTGTTTCTTTGGAGAAAGGGCGTGCTGCGTGTGACAGAAACCTAAACTTGCATTGATGCTGTGGCAACTGGTAGGACATGTCTCCTTAAATTGCATTGTATTAGAGTCGTTGTGTTGTTTAAGGTTAATTGGCACGATGAAAATATCCAAGACAATATGAAGCTTCTTGCGCCTGGCCACAGAAATTGCCTGTGGAAAAGATCTGAGTCTGTAACGTTTATCAGCGAAGATCTCAAGAACGGCATTGGAATCGCTGATTACAAACGTTGGAGAGTTGGTAAATGAACGGCGATAAGCAGAAGCTAGAAAGCAATTAGAATGACGCGCGCTAGCAGCTAAACTCCTTGCAGTGCTTGATTGCTGAAGCTAAGCAGGTGTGAAACTGTCCAAAACCAGGATGGGTAACCCATTGGGAAAAGCATAGGCTCTAAGGCCAGAGACATACGCTACACAAATATACAGTCTTATTAGACATAATGTGTTAAGTAACAAACCTTAAGACTCAAGGGGTGACAGCGTTACCTACTAACAACTGTACCAGTAAACCCAGTGTGTTATTATTCAGACAGCCAGCTAGTGTAAGAGCAGGTCGACGGCACCTAACTTCAAATGGCTGTTCTGCCATAATTGTAGTTGACCTGGAAGTAAAACATTCTGAAAAGCAATTGAGCTTGTGGCCTTGTCCCAAATGGCATCATTAGCCCTTAATAGGGTCCACACTGTGCCTGGAATTCTGGGTAATTGTCTTAAGTGTGCATTGATGGGGAGAAAACGCTTCCTGAATTACAGAAGAATGAACAGGACATCTATGAGGACACAAGTCCGCTGCAAGTGTGTGATTTGGGACAAGGCCCGTATTTCAGGCTAATCGTGAACATCACGCATCACTTCCTCTCGAGTGAGGATACGAGCATAGCTTGGTATCTTCCACAGGCCATTGTTTAGTGGGCTGTCAAAGACCAGACCTGCTCTGGTGGCATCATTGGGGACAATGTCCTCATTTCTGTTTCCATTCTCTTTAACATTTATTTTGTGTTCTCTCTTGTCTCTTATTCTGTCCGCCATTTCTTTTTCACTGTCCTCCTTTGGGTCTCTAGAGGATCTCTTTCCCTTTGCTTGTTTGCTCTTCCTGTCTTCCTCTCTGCTCGATATTTGGGTGCCATCATTCAACTGCTGTTCATCCCTAGTTTTCTTCTTCTTTTGGGTGTTTTTCAGCTCAAGAGCTTCATCAACCCGCTCACTTTTTGGTTTTCTCTCGGTTCTTCCTTTCTCCCTTCCTTCTAGGGTCTCATTTCCTTTCCTTCCTCTAGTCTCCGGTTTTCTCTTCATCGGAGTATCGCTTATGCTCCGGTCCACCCCTGGCGTCCCCTTCACATGGCGTTCCTTTCTCCTACCCCGCTCCACACCAATTACCACTTCCTGTCCCTCACGCTTTGACTTCTGGGGACTGACGGAGCGACTCACATGGTTGGACTTTCTGTGTTTGCTGGAGCTTTGAGGACGTTGTTGCAGATTTCTTTTGTAGCCGTGAGCTTTGTCTTTGGATGGGGTTTTGGGTTTCTTTGTATCGTCAAGATCCACAAGATTCTCTGTGGACCAACTCTTGAGGCGAGGTTGCCGTGAGGAGCTGGGCTTTTGTGGTTTGGCACGCTTCTCCTTGTTGCTGTCTTTTGAGGGAGGATCCTGGAGAACGAGATCTAAAGAGGCTCGAGAACGAGTGTTGGAGTCTGACAGGTCTGATGTTCTCTTCTTCACTAAGGGAGATGATGGATGATGGTGAGGAGAACTGAGGGGAATGTTGGATGTGTTGGATCCCTGCGGGTCAGGAAGAAGAACATCCTCTGAAGAACCTACAGGCGGAAAAATACCTTCGCATCAGTATCTGTTACCATGGTAACCATAGTTTCTGCGGCAAATCCATGGTTACCATAAATATTGTTACTAAAATAAAACAAATGAACATGGAATGTTATTCAAACAGTGTTTTCATGTGTTTTCAAGTGTAATCGTGCTATTCAAGACTCAACAATATTCAGGTCTATAAATGACTGAGGTTTCTTCTTGTCTGGAAGTCTGTTTGTTTACCCACTTCATGGTCTACCAACATTATGATTTGAGACACATAAATGAAGGTATAATTCAGATCTGTGGCACAACCAGTGTGAGACAAGTTACAAGCTGGAACAAAGCTACAAAATCAAAGAATGAATGATTTGTCCTGTACAATTTCTATACAGCATGTATATACTTACTGCATAAACTAACCGATACATTTATTTAGGGTTTCCACTATTGATTTTGTTGAACAAAAATTCAATTCGTTCTCCGGGGTGTTGTGAGTGCATTGCTCATCAATTCTACAGACGTGCACAATAAAGAAGAGATGTTTACAGCAAGCAAAGAGAATGTACAGAAAAGTCAATTACCAAAGAAAAGAAAAGGGAGTGTTAGTGATGATGCTCCTGTGGGTAATAACACACTGCAGAGGAGCTCACACAACCTGTACAGAGAGAGAGAGAGAGAGAGAGAGAGGTGGGGTAGAGGGAGATACAGAGAGAGAAGGAGAGAGAGAGAGGTGGGGTAGAGGGAGATACAGGGAGAGAAGAAGAGAGAGAGAGAGAGAGGGAAAGAGAGAGAGTAAGAGTGACGGGGAATAGAGGGAGATACAGGGGGAGAGTAGGAGGGAGAGAGAGTGAGGGGGAGAGAAAAAAAAGATGGAAAGACAGGAAGAAAGGAAAGTTAGCAAACACCCAATATTGGTACTCGTTTGAGTTCGCCTGTGATCACGTGTTTGTATGTAACTCACTGTTCTCAGATATGAGAGCTTGCGGCCGCAGTAAGAGATGCACTTGATTTCCTCCAGCCTGGATGAGCTCGATGGCTCTCGTGTGGCTGATACCCTGTGTCTGCTCTCCATTGATCTCCACCACCTGATCACCCACCTGCAGAGACACGCTTATGAACCATGTCATTACCGCACTAACTCACTGAGCAGGGTCTCTGGTTCAGACCGGAACAGATTGTACATCCCCCAAAAAATAAACATTTGCTTGCTCTGTATATATGTCTTGTTTTCTGAAAATGACATTTTAACCAAAACATCCTTCTTCTTTATGGAAATTAACAGACTGAAATATTGGCCAGGCAGATTAATCATCTGATTTTTGGCTATCACGCACACTATTGGCCAATTATGAAGTGTTAATTATCGTTCATTTGAGCCAATTTTGCCCACGCTTATTTGCTGTCGTTATTGCCTGCTCTCCAGACACCAGCAGCATTCATTGGTAAAAAACATCATGAGCTGGCCACGAACAGGAAGTTCTTAGGTCATTTCCTGTGATGACTGATTTAGTCTTGTGAGGCACATTAAACGGGCTGAATC
>JAZGTJ010003116.1:6546-37397 GCA_036877575.1 Botia almorhae
TTTTCTGGAATAACTACCTATTTAAAAAACTATATCGTGAAAGATATCGTTACCGTGAAATAAAATTTCTCATACCGTGAAATAAAATTTTGGTCATACCGCCTAGCCCTAATGGCAGCAATGATCTACAATTTTGTAGAAAACTGCCAATTTTCATTGAATACATTTTAGAACATTCCATAAACAATTGCAAGATATTAGATTGAGCAATTATGTGTTGCATATCATTCCCTCTTCAGATGTGTGGAGGTTCCCTACATCCATTCCTGCAACAGGAACCAGGATGCAACAGAGGGAAACCAGACACAGATGGACAGGAAGTGCTCTTTACGTACTGCATTGGAGATGGGAAAGTATGTTCACTGAGCATTTCGCAAGATAGTAAATCATTATTGGGACATACCTATACTACTGTCATACTTTAGCACAGACGGCTGTTGAAAAATTTAGCCCAAATAGCATGCAAACCAAAATGAATACCATTCTTCTTATTTATCCCTAATGTTAGGCGAACTGCTGTCAGCTTTGCGATGTAATTGGTCAAGACTTTGATTTGCCCATGCAAATCACAGCCAGTCCTGCACAAAACTCACCAACTGTTCGCAGTTTAGAGGAGGAGCTACAGGAGGCAATTCAAAGAGTACAGGTGAGTTTATTTGGGTCGGTGTGCTGTCTGTTCTTTGACAGTTACCAACAATTGATGAATTGGTTGCTGTCCCTCAATAATGAGATCTTTTTCTTTCACCATACAAGATGGACCCTACTCAATGCATAGATGACATTCTGGAGGAGCCTATTAGTTGTTCAGGTGAGGAGAAAATTTGTACTTAAGACCCATGAACATTCTGTTGTGCTGATCATAGATTTCATCCAACATTTTAAGCACAATTTCATGTCTTTATCTTTCAGATAACACTTCTCTCACCACAGATGTCCAATCAACCACTACTGGCTCCTCCCCTGTACCACAGCTCGACCAATCACAGTCCACCAAGCGACAAAAAGATGACAACTTCCTGTCCTCTCCTCTATGCTCCTCACTTCTTCTAGAGCTTCCTCCCTCGCCAAACAATGCTCCAACCCTTGGTTCTATCCCAGTTTCACTTCCCCCTCCTCCGGTCTGTTCCACTCCACCATCCAACTCACTGTCTAGGAAAAGAAGGTCAGAGGTTCCTGCTTTTGACCCTGCCGATTGGCTTGAGGCCTTGACCTCTGGTCTACACCCACTCACACCCCCTGCTGCCCCATTTCTAGAGAGCGACTTCGGGCTTGACTCAGACCTGAATGTCAACAGAGTCCTTGACCTGATGGTGGAGCAGTGGTGAGGAAAGGGCTAAGTGTGTGCCTGTATGTGCGTATGTCTAATTGGATGCATGATTGAAAAATTAACCACCTTTCAAATTATATACCCTGGAGAAATGACCTCTCAATCTTCCCATTCATTCTTCCATTTTTGCATCCATCCATCTCTGTCAACTGATGTGACCAAAAAGACCTGTACAGTGTCGAAAGCTCTACTCCACGCAATGTCGAGAGTTAGAGACAAGAGAGAAAGGGAAATACAGAGACATGCTTTGGTACCTTGTTCAGAAAGATTCGCAAATCTTTGAGCATGTGCACATACTACACCACACTTTCACAATGGCTTGTATTTTTATAAAAACTTCAAAAAACAAAAATAAATATTATACAAAAAAAGCGGGTTTCCCTGTTGTTCTGCCACTTGCCTTAGTGCCAGACAAATTGTCGGCATGGGGCAACTGTGCAGATCAGTGGGAGCTTCAGACAATCTGTGTGTTTTGCAGGGAAGTGTATGCGCTCCCTGTGTGTGTGACTACGCTTCTCTTGGCTGCTTTAACTGTGTGTGTGTGTTTGTGTTGGCACCCACACACTTGCCAGCATATTCTGTATAGACATTTTCAATGCACCATGAATCAGGTGCCTAAAGCACCCAGATGCACTTCTGTTTTTACTGGTGTCCATTTTTTTCCTCAATTTCTTGCAGTGTTATACAATGTTAGTATCAAGTGATATTCAGCTTTGTCTAGACTACGGTCATGGTGCTGGTGGTAACTCAGTGAAAACATTGGCCCAGTAATACACCCTCTAAAGATCTGAGGGCAGAGTAACCTTTGCTACCTTTAGCTGCCACTAGGCACCAATGTAGTACTAAGCAATGCTGGTCTAAGGCAAGAGCCAAATATAATTAAGTTGGAAATTTTAAAGAATTTTGACCAGATTTATCAGCCTAATCAAACAATGTGTACAAGCAGTGATCTTTCAATCTTTTACTGTTTAGAGTTTCTTAATGGGACCCATACAACATTGTCTACCATTGCTGTTTACAGAGAGTTTTGACCTTCCGTCTGCTTGTTAATGTTGCCGTATGTACTACTCTGGACACCAGAGTACATTACTCAGTGTAAAGAAAGGTCACCGTAATACAACAAATGTCCAGACAGTTCTGAAAATGTGAACCTTTTAATTCTGTCCCAGTCTTATATGTGAACGTTTAAGTATGAGTAGGACAATGTGTTTGATAATCAAAGATATTGTCCTGAGGTCAGTATGCAAACAAGTGCTGGAGAATCACAGCATTTGTGCAACTGGAGCCTTATGGTTCTCAAATGAGTTGGACTTAAGTCCTTGTGAAGTTTCTTGTTATTCTGTAACCCCACAACACACACAACCTCTGTCGCTTTAAAGCCACATGTTGTTAAAGATAATAAATATCTAATAATAATAAACGACCAACCAATCAAAAGGCAAACATTTTAATATATTCTTTCAGATATATTCATTGATATACAGTATTTATTGAGTAATTTATTACTAAACTATGTCATCGATCCACATTTAAATTGTATTGTAAACTTAAAATTATAAAATTAAAGTCTTAATTGATTTTCCCACCTGTCTTTATCATTGTCTTTTTTGTAACTGTATTTTCTGATAAACTCATTAATTATAGAATTTAAGTTTAATCAATAAACAATTTGGGGGGTTTGTATAAATGGCATCTCAAAAATAAAACCATTGTATATTTTTTAGTCAAGGTGAGCTTTCAACTTCCTTTAAATGTCCTTTAGGCTGCCTCTCAGTGATTCATTTCACAGCTCATAGTGTTGTGTCAGCATTAAAATCTCTTTTTACACAGTTATTAATCTAGCAGTCTTTACCCAGCACAAGCAGGGAGGATGGTCTAAGCAATTGTGTTTCGTGAAAGATCTTTGAAATTTTGTGTCATTTAATTTCCAATAAAATCTACATTTGTAGATAGTTAGGGAAATATTCAAGCGCCCACAAATTTCTAGCTATATCAGCACCGAATGATCTGAACAGAAAAGGTATTTGAAGACCCAAGCACCTGAGAAAAATACAGATCAGGGCTAAGTCGTGGCTTTTAAAAAGATCTGCTTTTTGAATTTAAATATATTCCAGAATGATCATCTGAATTGAATTAGAATTTAGAGCTGATAAACTATTCAGTCATCCTAATAAATACAGTTTACACAGCCATGCATTATTCATATGTTATCTCTTGCGAAGTAGAGATTCCACTTCTCTGTGCTTTAATTACCTGGATGTGTTAATTACATCGCTCAGAATGTCTGACACGGGGTGTGAGCTCACTAACACAACATGACAAATTCAATATACACTGTGATCAAAGAAAATACTGGTGGCAGCTTATAAGGAACATAAAATTATGATTTATTAAAGGTGAGAAGAATGGGTCTCCTTTGACAGGATTTAGTGTTATTTGTGATACTGATGGTGTTAATGCCATATGCCATTTGCATTAATTTGGATATATACAGAATAAACTATAAGTACAATAAGCCACAACAAAAATGGCTCAACCAGTTTGGGGCTTGACTACCCATTTGTCCAACAAAATGCAAATAGGAGCAGTGTTTGGGAGACCTGCTTAAAAACAGTTAGTTTAACATTTTCATTTGATGCCACTAGTGGCACGTAAATTACACTCTTCAACTTTAAATTAACAGAAGATTTAAACAGTGCAACAAATATTTTTCTGTTTGGTGAAGGCTAATATGACATTCCTCTGAGACTTACACTGACACCTATCATCATGGATGTAGAATCACCTAAAAGTGTCCATAAACAGCAGTTGTATCTGCAGAGTAGAGCTGCAGTTTCTCACCAGAAGCCTCAGAGTGGAAGTTTAAATGAAGCTTTTTGCTCATATGGTAAAGGTTAGTGGGGGCGATGGTTTAGGAACTCATCAACTTGAAACACTAAGTGGCTCAATGCACAGTATGATGGCATTTGCTCTGCATGCTTCCGGAGTGAAACTGCTGCTTTGGTGATGCTGTCCTAAAACAGTGGTGACATATGGCTCTGCAGTTCTGCAATTATACATATCTCAGTAATAGTGAGGTACTAATATAAAGCAAGGCAGGTCATGTGATCTCATCGTGTTTGACCATGAGGTCCCATCCGTGTAAAATCAAATGGCTCTTATTAAGGTTACTGATGTGACTGTGGATAATTTTAAACACTTTTTTAAAAATGTGCTATACATTTATTTGTGTACATTTTTGTTAAAAAATGTGAGTGCGTTTTTAACATAACAAGTGTGCTTTTGAAATAAAACTTCAGATACGAGGCTTACCCCATGTTTACCCATCACGATACTTAAAGCAGAAGACAGCTGTCTACAGACTTTATAACATGGAAAAACCTTTTAAAAATATAAACAAATTCAGTTTGACATTTTAATTATACCGTATTAATTGAGATGAAAACCGTAGTATATGGTTTTAATAGCAGTTAATATGCCTCTGTCAGTACAGGTGCTAAACTTAAATTATTAGAATATGTTGCTATGATATGAGCTATGATGATGTAGAGATGAGATAACCATCAAACAAGCAGCCTAATCATACATAAATCAAGCTTTACTCCCACTTCATGGAAATTAAAGGCAGCCAAATAAGGTAGGGATGGTTGGGTCAAGTCTGTGTGTGTGTGTGTGTGTGTGTGTGTGTAGCTTTCTATATGAGTGAGTTTTACGTCTCCGTTCCTCCACGCTGATCTCCAGGGACGCATGGCGGGTTACTGCAAGAAGGTCAGACTAGTTCGATCGCACACAACTGACCCTGCTCTTTCACCCCCCTCGGGCGAATGAACGGAAGGAGCATTTAATTGCTTGAATTTGGTGCAGCAGGCAAGATCACACACATAGTTTTCAAATGTGAGGTCCATAGTTTGCCCTGGTGCCCCGTTGGGTGCTCTGAATTGGGGATTTGTAAGTCACTGGACAGATATTGACAACCTCTGGATATAACTTCAGTTGAACTGATGCAGTAAATACAAAAAAAAATGTTTTGTGGTATTCAGTGTGTGTGTGATAACTTGACCATTTATAATTTTTACTTGAGTCGTATTCACCCCATTAGCAGATCACATAGATTATGTGAGAGTCTAAATAAGGATAGGATACTTTTAAATATTGTATATTAAGTATTTAATGTTATTTTATATAGTTAGAATATACAATGGCAAGCTAATTGGCCTGTTTATAAAGTAATTAGCCTTCCACCTTATCTAAGGCATAAAGAGAAGACCAGATGTAGGGTTTTTATTTCAATGTCATAAGACTATCATAAGCAGACATTTCCCCTCTTTATTACTGAACAGATTATTAAAATGTTAAATCCAGGAACATCAATAGATGCAAAGTAAAACACCTCTTTTCTCAGGTTTCCAATTCTTCATCAAGCATTTCCAATATAAGACGAACTCCAGCAAACTGTGTGTGAAATACAGTGGTAAAATGGTGCAGAGTTATCACTCTGTGAATACACAGGCTGCATTCCATTAGATAAATAGATGCATTTAGATATTCATTAGCTCATCATGCATGTATTATGTAAATGAAAGCTGCCACTGGCTCTGGCAGTCATGGGTCTTGCAGCAAGCTTTCATTATTGCCATTATCATAGAAAGTGCAATAATAGTTAATCACCACATTAAGCAGTGATTGTTTTCTTACACTATCAGCGAACCATGTCTGGGGTTGCCATGTCTTCTTCTACTCTGATAGCCTAGTAAGTGCATTTATAAATCAGCCACTAAACATGAGATAATTGATTAGTTAGTAATAATAACCAATTAACACAGTGCTGCAAAACCGGATGCAATTACAACCCTAATCAGTTGAACTCAGTGACCCTCAGTTCCTCTCAGGTTGATGAGTCATCAGCACAATTGTAAAGAAGCTGCCAATGGGGAAAAGAGCTGCGTGACCTCCCCTGACAGTGATAAACACACTCGCAGTAAATAATCACAGGTGTATTTTCAGTAAAGAAAACTTGTGTGAGATTTATAGCCCAATATTTTAAAAATCCATTTTAGAATGGGATTGTAATTCATGCTTAACACATTCTACATGGATTTCTTCTGACACATCTTGTTAGCGAGGCTGTTATGTTGCTATTTGTCATGTGAATTGCCTTTTGTATTATTGTAGTAAATGTCTAAATAAATCAAAGCTGGTGTTATTTAAATAAAGATTCATATTTATTCCATGCAGCAAACAGCAAACAGCAGGCAGCATAAGCATTTCTAAGCCTCCTTTTCAAACACTGCCGTGGAAAAGGTTCACTCTGTTGTCATGGGGTTTCAATGTGTACTAACAACAATCTTGTTTAAATCAGTATTAAGGTGCAATGCGATCACAAGTGGTCAAACAAAACACTTGAATGTTTACATCTGGCTGTAACATGTCTCAGATGTGTCTCCTGTGACCACTTGTGTTTGGATTTCCAGGGGAAGATTTCATCACTGAATACAATGCTTAATAATTCAGATGGTTATGGTATGTTGTTAACACAAAAAACGGTGATGTTTCTCCCAAAAGTCATTTGCTGCTGCTCAAACGCATTCAACCGTGTGAGTGTTTACACTACCAATCCAATGTGGATAAGGTTATCTGCTGTCAGATAAGGTTGGTAGGACACCAGGCACCTTTTAGGGGAGCTGGGATTGGAACAACAACACCAGATCCTGCAGAGAAGACTTTCCATTGTCCCAAAGGTTGACCTCTAATACCAGAAACACTGACTCTTATTCCTGAGAAGTTAATGATCACAAACATTTCCCAGGAGATCCTCTGTGTACAAGTTAACTAATTTGCCTGGCCTTGTGGCTGAAAGAATGGACAAATCTTCACACGTACAGTTATTCATTCAAATACATAAGATACTGCAGCATGTCAAATTCAAGAACATATGCATGCTTAATGACAGTTATTTGTGACACAACAATTCACACAAATGCATAAGTGATAGTTTTAACCGCTTGGTGTCTTGGAATAGGTTAATTTGCAGTTTGGAAAAATTAGCAGAGGTACTGCAAAACATTTAAGACAGTTACAAAACCAAAATAAAAAGGTGACCAATTACAATCTTTCTTCCTAACAGACCTACTGTAGCTTGTTCTGAGTCTTTATTCAAGATAGGAAGGATGCAGTAACAAATACCAGTAAATTCTGAGCTAACCACAAAGGACAGGAAACATTAACAGAAACACCTGCAACAAGGTTATGATCTCCCTAGGAAACCTTCCTTCCAGGAGACCTTCTGCTGTGTGTTTCAGACAGCTAAAGACCTTTGGCACTGTAGTCAGGCTCTGACCCTGGCTCTGTTTCAGGCTGCAAGGCCCAATATGTTCTCCAGAAGTTCTGTATTCCCCTAGTATTTTGTGTTTAAGTCTGTTGAAATGGAATCTGGCTCCATTTCACTTTGCTTCTTTGCATTTTCTTCTGTTGATTTTCTTGAACTGATAAAAAATACATGATCTTTTAATACAATAATAGCAATAGCTTAACTGTCATAGCTACGTAAAGCTCACTCACTTGCATTCATTCTCACAGGTAATAGTATTTATTAGTATATTAGTATACCATTTCGTCTTAATTGCATTTGACAATACATTTAAAGGCTCTACAAGTATCTCACAAATCCTTCAAATAAGTCAGCTGTTTGCATCTTGCATATTCTGTTAACCAGTGGATCACCACCATTTTTAAAAACAGGACTGAAAATGTTTGCTCGAATGTTTGCAGTTCACCGGCCCTTACAAATACTGGCATATTTTTGGAAAAAAAGACACTTCTTGTCTTTTTTATGTAAGAGTCATAATTAATTTGAGTTGTATAGAATTGTATAGAAAGCATTGTATATTGGAATGTGATCAGTATTTTATCTGCGTAAATTATTTGTATGGAAAAACATGAGGCTTTCTGAGAATACATTTTTAACGTTTTATTAAACATTTTCTAAGACCATGCCAGGTAATTTTTTATTTACTCCAAATGCACAAAATAAACCCAATCACCCTCCCTCATAGCCATGCAAATTCCTTCCATTTACATGTACCGACCTATTGAATTGAAATGTCTGTAAATGTCTATAAATAAAATAATATACACGTTATAAAAATAATCGCTGAAACTACATTTTAATTTTAGTGGTATATTGTCCCGCTGCTTCTGCCGAGTACTGCTGTTTAGCAGGTCGCCTTCCGGCTTTGCGTATGTAATGTACTTCATATAGCGCGAGACCTAAAATGACCTAAATGCTCGCAAGATCGCCTACTATAATTGTTCAGTCATCGGTTATTCTGTTTTAAGAAAAGTTCGGTAAATGCATGACAATCCATTATTATTTCTTCAGATGTGCACAATTACAATTTTGGGCCAAAAATCCACAAAAGACGTTGTTTATTTACGCCTTCCTGAAGATAAGTATTGCACTTCACGTCAATGGATACGCTTGTGGCGTGTATTTCAAAATACAGGTACTATCTTTGTTTTAACTTATCTCTGTTGGATTTGAGACCGTGGAATGCGCAGTAAATGCCACTTTAAACACAGAGCTCCATAAAGCTGTGGTATATAGTGAATATAGATTAGCTAGGGGCGTTGTTAGGTATAGTACATCGAGGTAAATGCAATAAGGGGTGTTCACACAGTGGGCGATTACTTTTCTTAATTACTTGGTTGAGGTTAAAAGGCCATGACGATTTTTGCAATCCAGTGAAACGTACAGAAGTTGGAACATACGTTTTTGTCCTTGACAAAATGATCTAAAACCATTTTGATGTATTGGTGTGACACTGAAGGAGAGACGTGAGGTTAGAATTATGTTTACAAGTGGGTATCCAGCATGGTGCAACTGACCTTTCCTTGTGCCCTTCCCTCTTTCACCTCATCCTCCCCCCATATTTAGCTGCCCGTACAGTGAATCTGTAGAATAGAAGTTAGCATATAATCAGATATATGTATGCATGCAAGCAGGCAGGCAGTTAGTGTTTGAGTGTTAGCTGAGTATAAACACATTGTGGTGGATCTGTTGTCCCTGCTGGATGCCTGTTTGAACAGGTGGAATCGTGGGGGCCAAATGAACCCAGAGAAAAAAATTACATAATGACCAACACATCATTACCTTACATATGTCAACACCACCAAGCATACAAGGTCAATACAGCTCAGGTTTTCTTCCTTTGTCAGTTCTATTTAACGCTGTTCTGTTTATTCAAACAATGCTGATTTATTCAGTGCGCACGGTTTCAATTGAAATGTTTTGATTCACAGACAAGAGCTTAACATGCTGTTTAGTGAAGTCATGTTTAATGTGATTATGCTTTTTAAGCTCTGAAATGATGTAATGGATGTTATTTGAATGCAACTAAGTGCAGTGCAGGCAGAGTTTGAATTTGTAGGTCAGATAGAGAAAAAAAGGGGCCATAGAGATGAGAGAAGAGGAAAGACTTTTAGCAGAGAGGGCTAGAAACGAAAGCAAATGGGCTCTCTAAATCTCAGGAGCTGTGCCTCTTGAGTGAGTGATTAGAAGCTCTTTCACTATGTAGATAGCAATCTGAACAGCATGGCAGGAGTGTGTGAGAGAGAGTAATTACAACCTCAATTAAACAAGAGAATCTGAGATTAGGGTCAAGAGCTCTATCATGCTACATCAGTGATACAACTCTGCCATTTCATCGCCTCTTTTGTCTTATTCTCTTTCATCTAAACCTCTTTCTCTGTTTTCTTCTCACCCATGTTCTTCTGTTGCACACTCACTGTTTTTTTGTTAGTAATTTTTACTTTCACAGCAATGAAACTTTTGATATAGGCTGCAGCATTAAGCCCATGGGGAGATCACCCCTCCCAGCTAATAAATATTCATGAGCGCAGTCAACCATCTCCCGCATCAACTGAAGGTCAGTCTTTCTGTAATGTCCACGAGAGCTCTGACTTATCTGAGAATCTGTACGTCGGAAAAGCGCTTCTGGGCCGTTTCTGTCCTGAGGGAGGTGTTTCAAGATTATGTGAACAGTGAAGCATTACTGTACCAGTTCCATATTTGCCAGAGGGTTTTCTTAATGTATTCCATCAAGTCTGCACCATTCATATTTTGTGTTTTGGGAAAATGGGATGTTTGGTAGCTCAGTCTGTAATTGTGTAGTAATTAATAAATTATTTTTTCGCTAGATATTGATTATAGCCAAAGACTCCCGTGTTGATGGAGCAGTAAACTAAGAACTAGAACGTTATAAAGGCAGGTCCATTATGCAGACTGGTGCATAATTTAGTTAATCAGGGCTGCTTTTTGCTCTAAAGATACATTGAACAGTAGTGGAAATTTAAGGCTTTGATGATGCAATGATTACATAATCTGTTTGTGTATTTATGGTTCTCAAGTGTGCAATGACCCTTTCTTAAATATTTATGAAATAGAATAAATGACTGTGTTTATGTGCACATGGACTCTTGGCTGGTCAGATGGTATTGATATCACTTGCACCCATCCACGCATACATCTATTAATGTATTCATGTATTCATATATCAATAAGCAGACCATCGACTTGACTTCCTAAGACTCCATCTTATTGCTAATCTTCTACTGGAAAATAATTTTAAATATATATATATAATAAAAGAGGAAATGAAAGGCTTGAAAAAGGACAGAAAAGAATGAGAGGTAGAAAGGAGAAAGGAAGTAATAAGGTTTGTGAGGTTTGCTGGTGGCTATCAGATGTTTTAATAGGAGCTTGGTGCTGGTGAAAGGAGAGAGAGGGTGGAGATTTGCTGTCTTATTGCTATTCCTCTCATGTTTGGGGTGGAGACACTTTTTGGCTGCTTGTTGGTGAAGTCTCATTATCAAATGACATATGTTGGCCCTTGTATGTCATGCCCTGTGTGTTTGTTCATGTTTGTGTGTATTCACGTAATGTCCATATAATGACCAACTGTTTCATTTTCTGCTCTTGTGTCCATGACAACACTCAAGATCTTTGATTTTGTGTGTGTGTGTGTGTGTGTGTATGTTTATGGTTCAATGCATCTGTGTGTCATGTCCCTAAGCCTGTGTTTCTATGTATGTAGGTATAGTGTATAGTTATTTGGATTCTACAGAAAAGTGCAACTGCACCTTTGCGAATCAATAATATGTCTCTATTACAATCTGTTCACCTTTATTAGGGAACATATGCTGTGCAGTTCTGGCTATGTAATTAATGGGCTGGGTGGGCCAATTAAATTTTGCTCCTTTATGGTTGTTCAGATTGCCATGTTTAGGGCCTGAATTTCAATGAATGCCTCCCAAACATCCCCACCCTCTTTGGGGAGAATGTGTGTGTGTGTTTATCCCTCTACATTTGCTTGCATGAAGAGATTCCAGCAACATAATTACTGTTTATAAATTACCCTTGAGAATCTTACCTATACTGTATTGTGATCATACTGTGGATCATACTGTTGTGATCATAGAGAAGAAACAAAAAGCATCTGTATCTGGGTCAGGTCACAGGGCTTGTTTTCTGCCATTTGTCTTTAACAGCTGACCCCAGAACAGCAGGTCTTCTGCTTTGTGAGCTCTAGACAGTTTGCATTGAGTAATGTTAGGTCTAATGTTAAAATCTATAATGTCTATTGACATTTAATGGCAGTGTAACACTATGCAAATGAGTGTGCTGTATTTCAGTGCAGTTTGTCATTCTGTATATTTTTGAGCGGAGACTGTTCTGCCTGTGGGATTTTTACTGTGTATTTGTTTTCATATAAAACTTATCACTACTAGACTATCATGTCTTACACTTTTATAAAGAATTAAGTGTATACTAAGAGTTTTTACCCAGTTGGTCATGTCTGGCCTTGGTGCCAAAGACCAAAAGTGAGCCAGAACTACCCCCCGTATGACACCCCTAAAAGCAGGTGGTCAGTACATACACCAACTAATGTAAATGAAGATTAGTAGACTTGCTTCAAACAGTAAGTGTGATTTTTAATGCAATCATGTTGTATAGAATCTAAATTGTAAGGCATTTTATTCCATTGTGCCATCTACTGTATTGGATTCTGGCTTAAAGCACAAAGCTCAACTGCAACAAACCTAAGTTAAGAACCTTAAGTTAAGAAAAGCCTCAATTATCATTGTAGGGGTATTAGCGTTACGGATTTTCTTAGCTTAATGCGTTTATTGCAACTGCCTGCAGATCTTTAAATCTGACTGCACTAGTGATTCTACCTTAAAAGCTTTCCTCTAATGAAATTTATACATCAGAAATGTTCTCCTGAGAGAGATAGAACAGGAGAATGAGAAGGAGGGGCAGACAGAGCAGGAAGAGCGAATAGTGAGGAAGGGGAGAAATGGAAAGAATGAGAGAAGCAGAATAGAACAGCCTGAAGTCCTGTGAGCGCTACTAGATGACTCCAGGAAGCGTGGATTCAATCTCTGTCTTCCCCATCCCTTCATCAGTAAGATAAAAGGAGGAAAGTAAAGCACAAGCAATAAATGAATATAGCAATAGCCACAGGAGGAAGCAGCGAGCCTCTTTGCATTTATATGTAATAAAAAAAGGAGAATGTTACTGATGACAGCAAAAAAAGCAGTTCTTAGAACTCTTAAAACAGGTCTTCAAATGCACTGAGACGCTTGTCTACAAAGTTACTTTTTATTGCTATTTTATTGTGTCTTTTACTCCTTAAATAAGTGAGGAAGTTCATTTATGAATGTTATGAAGTTTTGCTATCATGCCTTTGACTGAACTAATCATTTATGATTAAACATCCCTTTATCTTAAAATGATTATCTTAATGCTTTTTGGCACGAGTCCCTTTTCAAGACATTAAAGTAAGACATTAATGAAGGTAATGTGTGTAATTTGTGCAGATGTTTTCATCTTAGTTTTATGTGCAGAAATGAAGCCATTGGTGCTATAGATTGATTTTCAAAAATGTAAACATCGGAGCTTTCAGAACTTCTCTGTTTGTTTGGGCAGCCCAACATAGCGACACTGACTCAACCAATGACATAAGTTTGGGGCAGAGCTTTTTAGTGCTGCTAGTGCCACTAAAATTACACACTTTACCTCTAACAAGAATAACTACAGACAAAGAAAATAAAAACATCTATGACAGGTTTTCTGTTAACCCTCATACAATAAAGCTGTCACCCTGAGTACTATTGATAAAGTTTCTAATATGTGCTGTGCAACGAAACGTTCTGTATGTTCTTTAAATGTATTGATGCAGGGTTAATGGTTAACCTCAGTAACCAGTAACCTAAAAGTGACCCTCAAATTGACCCATCTTTTCGTCTAGCCACTCAAATTTGCCATGATC
Organism: Botia almorhae; assembly: GCA_036877575.1. Taxonomy (NCBI): domain Eukaryota; kingdom Metazoa; phylum Chordata; class Actinopteri; order Cypriniformes; family Botiidae; genus Botia; species Botia almorhae. Next base: position 20,203 of record JAZGTJ010003116.1, read on the forward strand.
CAATGATTAGGTCTCATTGAAGCAGTCTACTGGTTCTCTCATGAGAACTGTTTTCTGCATTCATGTGGATCAGCGGCCATCGCCAGTGGAATAATCCACTTCCTGAGTCCCTGTGGTAGCCATTTTGGTAAGGTGGACTTGCCATGAGAAGCGTGAAGGAATGTACTAACCTAAGACAATATCTTCATCATAAGGAACAAGAAAAACAATCACATATTATTTAAAAATCTTCAGTATTTTTTTGTGTTAAATTCCTCTGATGAATCGAAGTTAACGGTGAACCCCTGCATGGTGAACGAATGGTGCTAGTCCAGTTGTATTTGAGAGCGGAGGTTTTTATATGTAGTAGACAACATTGAATGCTTTATTAAATCAGTTTTTGTAGTCCAGGATTTTGATGAATGAATGGTCTGTCATGGTTACACAAAGGGGTGCTGGCAGTGGTTCTAACAAATCTGGATTTGTAGGGTTGTTGAGGGTAATAGGTGTTACTCCGGAGTTGAATTTAATCTCAAAGGACCCTTGAGAGATGATGTGCAGGATGAAGAGTCTGGCATGTCCATGGTCTTTACCCCCATCTTTTTTAGTGACAATTCATCCGTTACAGAGATGGAGCGTTTGATAGCTGGCCGCACTGGGGGAGTGGAATCTAAAAGAGGAGACAATGATGTTATTGTTGATCAATAGCAACATGACTGTACATAGTGATTATACGGTATAGAACTGTAATGTGTCTGAAGACATTTTGGTCAACACAGATGTTTGTGACTCCAATAGTGCTGCAACAGTGATGCTAAATAAGTCATGATGACTTCCATATTAACAATAATGTTACATCACAGTCTTGAATAATCTGTAAGACCTAGTCTTGAGTGCCTCGATGCAGTGTAACGCATTCACCAACAGAGGGCAGTGTAAACACTGAGACATTTTATAATCATACAATCATGTGTAAATGTGAAAAAGTCTGAAATTCAAAATCTAATGAATATTTAAAATGAATAAAAAATATTTAGAATTGTGTACCATTTCTTAGTCACTATGTAAGCAAATCAGTAACATTGTTTTGTACAAAAGGTCAGATTTTCTTGCACCCAGTGAGTCACACAAGATGGTCTTACAAACATTCTCCTATCATGCTGAGATAGCATGGATTATCAGGTCTTCAGAATCGAACAGCCCAGCTTGTTGAGTGCATGCTGTCATTAAAACCAAAGGGAGATGTACCAAATGCTACAAAATCTTAATTTTAAAAATCAGTTCAAAATCAGTTCAACATTCACTTAATTTGTCATGCAACTAATGTAATGAATTGTATTTGTAAAAAATGTACATTCTACATTAGAATAATGTGAAGTAGAAGCATTTATACTAGTAGTCTCAGATTTTTGGACCCTCCTGTATAAAAGCCTGCAAACATATGCATGCTGGGATTTGGCATCAATGGTTGATTCCTAAAGCTGCCAAGAATATATAGGCTGCTCCCAGTACTCTCTGTTACTCTACCCAGGTACAGTGTGATAAATCTTTCACACTCCTTGTCAGTGTCTGTACAGTAGCTCCCTCAATTTCTTCTAGCTCGCACTTACTTCGTCTTTCAATGATGAAGTCCCACATTTTATTATTCATGCTTTTACTCAGATGTTTTGTCCCTGTCTTTCTGTCTTTGCTCTAACCACTTACACATTGTTTCATATCTTGCTCCAAACTGTCTCTCAGCATTTCGCTCCCTCCTCTGGTAAGATCTTACCTGTGCAGTTAATGTCGCTCCTCAGCTTGCTGTTGGTCTCCTCCTGCAGTTTCCTCTCATACTCTCTCACGTCTTCGAGTGTCATTCCTGTGTGCAAAATATTGTATGTTCACGGTGTGTGCAGAGACATTATGATGGATCACGCGTGGCGTTTGAGTGTCAAAGCGGATATCAGGATTCGGATGTGTAATTAACAGAGCATGTGGTTAATCGTGATTATGTAGTGTTGCATTTACCATGCCACTCGTCAGTCCATGCCACAGCCTGTCTGTGTCCCACCAACAGAATGTCACGAATGTTCTAAGATGAAATCATAACATGCCACGATGTGATGGAATTGCATGATAAAAAAGAATGATGTAATGCAAGGCCATTTGATTCTGTTCCTGGAGGGCCATGTCCTGCAGAGTTTAGTCCATCCCTAATCAAACATTCCTAAACCAGCTTATCAAGGTTTTCAGGATTACTTGGACAGGCAGGTGTGTTTGAATATTGTACATGGCCCTCTGGGAATGGAATTGAATAGTTATTGTGTTATGCGTGGTAATAATGATATCACATGTCATGGGAAATAGTGTTCTGGTCATTACCCTGTGGATGAAGTCCTCTGTTCTTCCCTGGAAACCATAGACCTCAAAGCTACAGGTGACTCTTTTGTAGGAGCACATAACAGGTTTACTGGTGTTCCTCCAGCCATCCACTAGGGGTCCCCGACCTGTTTTCTCCGACCCCCAGGTGCTCAAATCCTGTTCAAGCAGATATACAAAAACTGCTTAGTGAAAAGATCAGTGCTTGTGTGCGTGTGCAGGTTTGTGTATATCTGTGAGGGATTTTTAAAATATTGGTGAGCACATTTTGAAAAACCATGTATTAAAACCTTTAAGATGGTCCTCGGCCTACTAGTTAAAAGGTCACACCTTGTTTTATTTTACATGGATTAATGTTCACAAGTTTGTGTAAGGACTGTGTTTAGGAGGTGGATTAGGATATAGAAAAGTCTGAGTCCTCACAACTATAGTGAAACAACTGTGTGTGTGTTACATGCTGTGACTGTATCTCTGTGCAGGTGTGACATTGCATTTCACAGTTCATCATGTGTGCCTCTAAAGGAGGAACATTGTGGTTATGGTGGAAAATTAATTTGTTTGAGTCTGTGTGATGGCTGATGTTCAGACTGATATCAGAATCAGGTCCTTATGTTAGAGTAATATAGTACCACTTATTTTCTCTTGATCAAGGCCAATAATACAGGTATTAAGGCCAATGTTAGTACTTTTAATGCTTCTATATTATGGGATTTTTAATTGCATTGAATCCTAATATGGGTTGTAATGTGTTTTTAACATGAAATTAAAAAGGTGTCATTAACATTTAAGGAGTTTTTTTATACCATTCGAGTGTTTTTGTTCATTATTAATTAAGAATAATTATAAAACATCTTTTTAAGGTTTAATTCAAATGAAGTTTGAGACACATTGCTTTTGGTGCTAAATATATAATAAGGTCACTAGTTACTTACAGAAAATTCTCACCTGATATATGCCAGTATATTTAAAAATATGCCAAGCCCTGTACAGTAAGTAGTCTCTCTCTCTCTCTCTCTCTCTCTCTCTCTCTCTCTGTTTGTGTGTGTGTTGAAAGAACTGAGTTGCTCTCTTTTGTCTGAAGAACTGAGATACCGTCTTGCCTTAGCTGCTTTTAACTCAGTGTCAACAAGTCTGAGCTTGTCTTTGGTGAATCTCAACCGTTCTTTTTCATTGTATGGTGTAATCCCTTGGATTCCCCTTTTTCTCAACTCTTAAAATTCCTGCTTATGACAGCGGTGGATCTGTTGTGCATGACTAACTATGTGGGTGTAACATAGAAATGTGCTTCTCTCAGTTGTATTGTTTGACCACTAAAGCAAAAGGAGCTGATCTGAATTAAACGTACCACTGGGGAATGTGGCTCTTTATAATGTCTTCCTTGCCTTTCCTGGCTGTGTTTATGCATGTGTATGCATAATTATGTGCGTTTCCTGTTGTGCCATTTAAACATTAGCTTGTGGACATTGAACTTTCCGTGAGGATTCAGAATGGAATAGAACACATACACCTGTTATGGTGTATGGTTGTTTGCATGTTTTACCATACATTTTGCATATATGAATCTGTATGTACCTCTGACTCCTTGTAATGCTTGTCAGGGATTGGATCACTCAAAATATCCAAGAAGCAGACACTGTCTTTTGGGGTGGGTTTATCACCAAACACCTGCACAGGAAACATTTAAAAGAATGGTAAGACACATTCAACAATATATCACTGTTTTCAGATGGTACATTTAATATTAAAGCAGATTAACAGAGAGGAGTACAAATGAACCCACTCAACAGAAACCTGATTTAGTGCCTGGAGTGCTTCACTGTCTTAATGTAAACATCACACAATGCCACCAGTTAAACATTCTGTAGCACAGTACAGAACCTTGACGCACACGTAACAAAAGACCTAAGGCACCGACTTTGAATTAATGTAAAAAACATGGAAACAAAGACAGCAAAATCAAGTCGACTACAGGCAGAAGCACTGAATTATGCAAACTACTGCAGGCCAGTGGAGCTTTACTGTGTGTCAGCGCAGGCCAGTGGAAAAAGAAAGCCAGCAGATAGCAGGTCTTTACATAAAGCTGACTGCCTGCACTGAGCAGCACTGCAGGTGCTGATATGCAAGAGAGACGACCAATGAGAACAAAGCAGTAAAAAAATGGAGTGCTGTACTCTCATCTGTGACCGCTGTCTCTCTCTTTCAAACACCTTTATAGTCAGTCTTGTTGTGTATGGGTTAGGAACAGTGCAACTAGTTTACATGTTTTCTCTGTCTCATGAGAAAGGCTGCTGTAAGGTTTGCTGTTTGTTCTGTGTGTTGTGTTGACACGTCAGCAATGTTTCCATTTGCCAAAAGTTGTGAAACTTGTGGTCAATAAGCCTGCAGGCAAAAACAGACACATTGATGTTCATTCAGAGGTTATGTGTGTTCAGCTAGTGCGCATATGTGTGTGTGTATATATGTGTGTGAGAGTAGGTTCTGCTAGAGACAGACAGACAGATTTTTTTAAATGTCCACACAAATGTGTTTATATATATAAGCTTATATACACCTTGCAGAATCTGCAAAATCTTAATAATTAAAAAAATAGAGGCATCATAAAAATACTGTGCACTATATTCTGAATAAGCAATTTCATACTGTATGACAGATGTTTACATATAGTCTAAAAGACACAATAATAACTGAATTTACAAAAATAACCTAGTTCAATCATTTACATTCACTTGATTCTTAATATCGTGCATTGTTACTTGGATGATCAGTGGCTGTTTTTATGTTATGTGAGAGTTGTAAGAATCAAGTCTATGTAAACTTTTGAACTGGGTTATTTTTGTAAATTCAGTTATTGTTGTGTCTTCTGGACTATATGTAAACATTTATTATGTGAAATAGTTTATTCAGGCCAGAACTTTATATTTATATATATATATTTTTTTTATTTAACATTTCGAGAATATGCATATGTGTGTCTCTCTCTCTGTGTGTGTGTCTCTGTGTGTGTGTGTGTGTGTGTGTGTGCTTATATTGGTGTGTGTGTTAGTGTATACTATGCTGAGTAAATTTGGACCAGTTTGTGGGAATTTTTAGTTTGGAAAATATCAATGACAAAACTCCCCACCTTTTACTCTCTCTTTCTCTCTCGTTCTTTCTTTCTTTCTCTCTCTCTCTCTTTCTCTTTGTCTCTCTCTCTCTTTCTCTCTTTCTGTTTCTTTGTCACAGAAGGACTTGCGCATTACATATTTGAATCAGTGCTTTGTGGCAGGTCGGGTCTTGTTTAAGCTTCAGTTTTCATTCCCCAAAACAGAGAGTACTCCAGGGCACAACTGCCATCTCCTTCGCTCAATGCAAACAAACACACACACCACAAACCAGTAATGCCCAGAAATAATAATAATAGCTTGTTCATTCTAAAAATAAACCACATTGAATGAAAGCTACGAATCATTTTTCATTACTTGATTGTTGACTTTAAAGCAGCGGCGTATATGTTCTCATAATTACCTGACTGCTGTGCTTTAGAAACAGACACTAGCTCAAAGTCCCTTACAAGGACGCACGACTACGTGTGTCACCGAATAATCGTCCTCTTCCTTTAAGAGGATCAACTCCTGTAAGAACACACACTGTGTGTGTGTGTGTGTTAGCATACTGTCACTCACGTTCTGATTGCACCCGTTGTCGTTTTCAAAGCGTGTCTCAATCTTGATGTGGAACCTTGGTAGGAAGGAACACTTGTGGGACGAGCAGAGAGCGGGAAGTGGGGAGTAGTAAGAGAGATGATTAAGTCATGCGTTCAGCGGGCCTGTGAGCCCAAAGCAAACCGCATAAATCTGAGCTGACATGTGAGAATACTTACTGTGTATTCTGTGATAAATCACCAATGAATGGACAAATAGACAAGTATGCAGAAGAGAAATAGGGTGTTAGATTACAGATGGTTACCGGTGAAGGAGTATTTATTGTAATTGAATGCTTGAGCTGACCTGTTATGGTGTATGGATAGAAATTCCTAGCTGTTTCTGTCACGTAAAAAGCCATGGGAACAAACTTACTCATCCAGGTGGGCAATTTGCTGAACACAGACAAGACAGGAAACATGAGAAACACAACAATGTGACACAAGAGACATATTATACAAACACATAAACAGCCCTGTTGAACGATCAGAGTTAGTGCTGACTTGGGCAGCACGAACGTCTTTGCATTATACATTACAGCAAAATATGAAACCAAGTTGGCTTTATTTTAAAGAAAGATAAGCACATTTTAAGCAAAATTGCAATGAAACCAAAGGTAAAGTTTTCATAATTAAGACAGTATTGTGATCTTTTGTGGTTGTCAAACATTACTGAAACGTTCATTATTGTAAAGATCTGTGATTTGGACTGTAGGACGGCTGACTTCAAGCATTTTTTGCAAATCACCTTTAAACCTGTTGCATAAACTTCTTGACACATATGTGCAATGCCTTTAGTTTAGGTTAGTGAAGAAGCTGTTGGATGATGGCATCTGGTTTAATATTTTGTTATGTAATACAATGACAGTCCTACTTTCTGTGTGTGTTCTATATGTGTGAACACTTTATGCACAGTATATATTATTTGTGTGTTTTGTGTGTTGGGGTGAGAGGACAGAGAGAGACAAAAAAGGAAGAGAGATAGGGTCTCTGATAAAGAGAGTGAGATAATGAACTCAACACTGTATAATAAGACAGCACAGACAGCGGTTCAGATTTACAGCCGGAGGGCCAGAGTGATGGATGGATGGACAGAGCATGAGAAGAGAGGGGAGGAGCAGAGATGATGTAGATCGTTTACGACCAGCCACTTGAATCGAGTGCCATGGATGTGGCCGTGCTTCCTCGCTCCATCCCTGATTTCCATTTCTGAAGTGACAGACGTTTTCCCACCAAACAACTGTCATTACATTACAAACCTTGAACACTATTTTGATGACACAAGTTAAATTATTCATAATTACATTGTAGCAGCTGAGCATGATGTGCTTGTAAACAGGATATAATGGTCTTATCTGCGGCAATATCAGCGTTTAAATTAGACTCACATGCGCCACAATAAGATTTATTTGACCATTAGGAACTTAATGCTCTTGGTCTTTGCTAACACATTAATGGTTGAGAAATTTGTTTTACTGCTAGAGGTGCAGTAATTTATATTCACTAGTCACTAGTCACATCTAGTGTGTGTGTGTGGGGGGGTCTTTTGTCTTTGTGGAGCAAGAGTAAAAATAAAAAAACAACAAGTGATTACAATAAGTGTGGCTGTGTGGGTGGGATATTAAAGTGAATGTGTGCATGATCTTCTAGAGCAGTGATGTTCTACCTATTTGTTTTATGTAACTCCACAGCCCAACATCAGTGAGTCTCAAGTGCCCTTTAACATCAGCAAAACTGTTTTGTTACATATAGTGGCCCAAAGAGTATTTGGGCACTTGAAGATAACAAAATATTTAAACCAAGTTCATTTTTTTTTAAAGGGCAGAACATAATGTTGATTAAAACTTTCACTTGGACCCAGAAACACCAAAGTATTCACTAAAGTGGAAGACTTAAAAATAATAAAGTAATTATTTGTACTATTTGTAAATTATTTGTAATAAACACTGCTAGGGTATGATCATTTAAACTGTATACATTTAAATGATTCATACATTCATTTTTTGTAGGTTTAATCACATTTTGTACGTTTAGCAAAGCAAAATTCACATTTTTCCAAGTACCTCTGGAATGTGCTTTAGTACACCCTGGGGTACACAATACCCCGTCTGGAAATCATTGCTCAGTGCAACGATTGCAAGTCGAGGTTTGAACACAGCAGTTCTGTTATTCTAAAAGTCTGCTGGAACATGAGCTCAACAGGAAGTGCAGAGAGAGAGAGTGAGACAGAGAGAGAGAGAGGAAAGCTGTTTTGGAGGGCAAGTGAGCGATGAAGTCGTGCCGCATACATGTGTTCACTGCAGTCATCAGTAATGACAGACAGATGGGTGATGTAAACCGTAAATAAAACCAGATCGCTCTTGCATGCATATGCGCCTGTGCACTCACCTGTTGAGGTAGATGCGTTTCTCTGTGATCTGGCCTTCTCCGTGTTTGGGGTCTATGTAGGGCTCATTGCGGACGACCTCCACCCCTTCACCTCCTCCACTCTGTTCTTTACTGTGCTTGCTGATCATGTATAACTGACCAATCCTGTACTGAGAAAGAGAGAGGTCAAGTCAGTTTTTTTAATTACAGGCAGTAATATATTAGAGCAATGTTGTGTAGTTATAAAATTGAGTAATATAGTGGAGTTATATAGTATAGTTGAAGTATAATGGAAGTATGTGTTATGTGTAAATTATAATATATATTATTACTTAATACTGTTATTTATTTTATTTATTTATTCTCTGTGTTCCAAACACAAAGTTCAGTTTGAGTCAAAAACTCTAAGTAATATTGATTTGAATTTTGGTATTTGAATATGGCCACAGAGTGTAGTGTTATGAAAGACTTCGATCTTTGTGTGTAATTGTGCAAATTGACATGCAAAAATGTGGGAAACTGTGCAAAACAGGTGCCGTGTGCAATGCAATGTAATATGACCATGAAGGGTAAATGACAGGAAACAGTGTGTGTGAATGTAATCGTTCATTCATTTTCAAAGGTGACTGCAGTAAGACTGTTTAACAGTCTTATCACATGCATGTAGAAACTGTTCTAACCTCCGTTCATGACTTTATATTTTCTCCACTTTATTAGATAAGTGTGTTTTCAGCTGATTTTTTAAAAATATGTTAAAAGGTTTTCTTAAACTCGAACATGCTGTAGTACATCATTGTTCAGAGAGCCTTAATGTTTGTACACCTATCTTATAAATGTTATCGTTCTTTGTGTGCGTGATCTCCCATCTGCAAAATGTTTTTCTCCCCAGATGACATGCATTAAAAAACACTGAAGTTTCAGAATTCTTTCCACAAACTCCAGCGGAAAATCATGTTGGCAGCACTAATCGAAGACAGTAGACTTCTTACGTCAGAGCACTCCCGTAAAGTATGTACCGGCTGTAGAATCGATAGAGAACCTTTTCAGCAATGTTAACTTCTTAAGAGAGCAAATTGCCAGAGCCAGTTTGCTGGCATTTTGACAACAGGCTTGTCACACGGAAAAATGCTGTTATTGTAAACGTACGTTTCTGATGATGATGACGACAGAGGTTTCGTCAGGCTTGGAAGCCTGTATGCTGTCTGTATACAAAATAGCTTTACCAGAAAAGGAGGGTGGAGTTTTTCACAGCACACTACATGCTGACTGCTTCTGATGCCACAGCTTCTATTACGGAAGGATTTTAGGTCAGGTGTGCTTGAGTGGAATGAGTAAGTGGAAGTTGGCTACTTCAGGAAGGTGAAACATAAACAAAAAATCCTGACCCTTCTGTTGAAATTCCAAGGCATTTGTAAGACAGGCTCGTGTTCTTTGTTGTAGCCCTGGGCTGAATAACTCAATCTTGCTCTCAAAATGAAAGGACGTAACTGGTCAGACCCGTTTAGGTAAAGAAAACGATTAAAACAAAGATGTACAATACAACAAAACACGCCTATGACCACAGGCGTACACAGAAATAATAAACACTCTAGACTACTGTAAATCTGGTACCTGAAATGACACAGCCTAAATAAACAAACTTGTGGAATGAAACAAGTTTGTTTAGCTCTGACAGGAGAAAGCGTGACTTCTCGTATCCCAACAAACATGTGACTACTGTGAAGGGAGCGCAAGGTTTGAATATTTATGTGTGCATTGGCATCTGTTTAAACAGAGTACAAACATCCTAATTCCTCGCATGTTTGTATTCATACACACTAATGCAGAGGGTTGCATTATACACACACACATACAGACCCAAACCCAAACACATGGATAAAGTTACAAACTTACCTCATCGACACTAAGAGGCATGCATATCCGATATTCCTTTATTAACATGGTTCAGGTGTATGAGATTTGTTTTTCTATCCTCGACTTTCTCTTTTAAGCAGACTGTATTTCCTAATCGACTGTTTCCAACTTTCCAAAGTACGTCAGCATATGAAACTCTTAAGCAGTGTCACGCTCTTGAATGCTACAGTTGCACTTCTGAAATCAACCCTCTCTCTTTCTCTCTCTCTCTCTCTCTCTCTCTCTCTCTCTGATGTCAGGCTGTGTCTGGTCCAGTAAAGCCTGCCATTTTGTTGCCTGTCCGTTGTATTTATTTTATTGCTGTCATACTCTTTCTCTCAACTGTTTTGTTTCTCTTTTAGTATGTCCTTCTCCTGCTGTTTGGAATCATGAATGCACTCCCTCCCTCAGACAACATTCAGCTCCCCCGCTCTGTTTTTAATTTAACTTTAATGTAATTTAAAGATAGATTTGGTTGTTAAAAGTAAAAACCAAAGCTTCCCCTCCGTTTCTCTACTTCTCTCTTTCCGTTTTCATAGAAAAAAACAGACTGCGGTTTTCATGTGTAACCTTGCCATGTATTGGTCCCTCCTTTTGCCCTCCCCTTTTCGCAGTTCTGCATTTTTTCTCTACTGTGCTTATCTGTTTCTTTTTCTCCTCCCTCGTTCATTTCACCATTTCCCTCCACCCTCTACCTGACTTGACTCCCTCTGCTGGTTTCCAGCTCTCTGGTCTGTTTGATCTCCTCACTTACTCTGTGAGTCCTACTTTCTCTCTGGTTTTTGTCCTGCTCTCTCAATATGTCAATATAACTTTACTTTGCCCAACATTGAGCAATTACCTTGTGTTTGCAATACAAAATGCACACTGTTGCATTAACTAGCTCAGTCTGGGGTCTGTGTGTGTCTGTGTGTGTGTTAGTGTGTCTGTGTGTGTGTCTGTGTGTGTGTGTGTCTGTGATGCTTTTTTGAAAATGTAAAAATGCAAAAAGGTTTCTGTGAGGTTTAGGGGTAGGATAAAGGTTAGGGGATAAAAAATACAGTTTGTACAGTATAAAAGTCATGTCTATGGAAAGTCCCCACAAAGCATGCAAACCTAATGTGTGTTTTTCTTCGGGGGGGAGGTGAGAGGTGCTTGGCCCCACAATTCTTTCATTGATGCCTCAAATAGATAGCAAAACCTGAATTATCCTACAGGCAGATCAGCCAATTAAAAGCGACTTAATAAACATTCTGAGAGGGTTGGGTTTAGGCTTAGGAGATATAAAATAGCATCAACGTAGTATTAAAACAACAGAAGTCTATGGAAAGTCACTGTTAATGGCTCTAAAGCTTCTGTTCCTTCTAAACTGATATTAATACAGCTCAGATTTGTATTTCTCGACTTCAAGGAAGTTTCAAACTTCTCTTCATCAAAAGAAGGAAGTCTATGAAATATCTCATACCTCACTCAGGAAATCCACCCTCCCTTTGCAATCTGATCGCCTCTAGCTACAGACTGATGGTTTTGGTTTCACTGTGACTAGTATAACTGGATTAGGCAAAACCATCATCGTGTAGGCAGTGACAGTCAGTACGTCTTGTTTCAGGTTGAGGTATCAGTCGCTTGCGTGCAAGTGTTAATGTGTGTGTGGAACAGAATTAAAGAAAAGTGAGAGGAGATGAAGAACGACTGAGTGCCAGCCAAACCAGCCTGCTGTGTTTTGAATGAGACCGTGAGAGGCGGACAACCAGCTGTGTTCACTACACAGATGATGTGAATGATTTTTTAATCATTCGATCCATGTTGCATGTATTTTTCATTCTTATATTTACATACTTTTAAATACAGGTCATGAGGTCAGTATGCTGACAGTCATTGTGTCAGTTTGTAAAGCAATTTGGCACCATATGTTTATTGGAACAATAAAATGATAAAGATAGATGTCTCAGTAGATATGCCCGGGCAGTTGTTTTTATTACAGCATTTAAAGCTTTGGGTTGATTTGTTTATTCCCGAGTTTAACATGATGCAGAAGAAAGGACTAGTGGGACTAGAAAGGAGTAGTTTATGCTTACTTCATGACCGGGGTGCTGAATCTTAAGACAGCTGAGAGCAATGATTGGTTGGGCCTTTTAACTCATGTTTTGAAGAACTTCAGCACACGCTGGGATAAAGCACTAACCCCTGGTGTTGTGGATGATGAAGGAGCTTCCAATCTCCTTGTTGAACTGCTGTCTGACCCTGTCGGAATACCTCCTCAGAGAGAAAGAGGAATCTTGAAAGATGGAGCATCATGCCATTATTAGCCATGGATGAAGCTCTTCAGTGAGAGTAATACTGTTGAAATGGAATTATATGTAATCAGAAAAATGGCCTTAGGGAATGTAGGCTTATGCATTCTGTCAGACTCCGTGTGAACACAACAACACAGAACCAACACAAACCAGAAGTTAAGCCTTAAAGAATTAGTCATCCAAAATACTTTAGAAATTCACAATGCTGCTTCTCGGAGGGAAAAAAACTGTTTACGTTTGTGTGTTACATTAATTAGCTTGCGATTGTAAGGCCGGCCAATCTTTTAACTGCTTACGAAAACGAATGTGACGTTGTCATTTTTCTTCTTTCCTGAAAGGCTAATTTTGGGCTGAGTGGGTCCATGTGATTCCCCATTTAACACTGGCTCAGAAAGAGACAGTATTCAGTCTCACTGCAAAAAATCTTTAAGGGGAAGAAAATGTATTCAAGAAATGAAATGTAGCAGATTTGAACGGAGCCGCTCTCCGAGGGCCCCGTAAAGGATTAGCCCTATTCTTCTCAGAAACTCGGTGACAGCTATTGCGCAAAAGTACTTGCTTATTTTCTATTACAGCTTGGACCTAGAAAAAATTCAGTCGTCGATGAGGTTTCCCATTGCGAAGGGAAAGTCTGTGTGGCACTGAATAGGGCTCTAACTCCTCTCCATCTTCCCCTAGGCAGTGTTTCTCTTGAGTTCTCCTATTAGCTTCTTCTCGGCTTGTCCCTCGTGTCTAGTTGTTTTATCCAACACTAAAGCCAGATGCCATATCATTGTCCGTATTTTTATCCCAAGCCCTTCAATACAATTCCTAAGGCCCAGTACAAACTTCTGGCAAAAATCCAAGAGTTGCTCAAGTAAAACTCACTGCAGCTCAATTCCACCATCTACTATTCACTTGATTAAAGGGGATTTTTCTTTATCAACTTTAATCAGACTTTGTGAGTATAAGAAGAGAGAAAGAAACAACAGCAGAAAGAGAGAAGAGGGGGAGAGGGAGGGAATCAAGAGGGATGGGAGTGTAGGCTTTGCATTCCCCAGTCTGATTTGATAGGGTTTACTTGTGACTATCAATGTTTACTCATCTGTTGTGCTCTGAGCTATAACTCAAACAAGAGGACACATTTACAAAGAGAGAGAGAGCAAAAGGTCATTTTATAACATACGCTCACTTTGAAATCACACTCATTGGCTTTGACAGTTTATGTGGCGAAATATATTCAGCTGACAACTGTCGCTGCCTATTAGGAATCAAACTGATAAATAATATAATGTACAACCTGACAACTAGAGGACGGTTCCCTTGCTGTATTGTAATGACCTAAGTATCTGATAAAAATACTGTAATAATGGAACAGTTTTGAATGGAAATAGCTATTGCATAGTCAAGGGATGGAATGAGGGAGAGTTTTACAGCGGCTCTTATGTGCCAGTTGACAGAAGATCTAGAAAAACACGCCAAAATTGTTTGATTCGCATCCAGTATAAGCTATTGCAGGGAGTTTTTACAGATGCTAATAGATTTCTTCAGTGGAACGTAGGAGAAAACGGACCAGCATCATATGCTTTAAAAGGCTGAACGGTATTTCATCAATAGCGCTGCGTCACGCTGGGGCTTAGTGAGGAGCGACCCTCCCAAAAAATGACCGTCAATCTTTTGAGCCCACTTAATAAAACGCCTTTAGTGGCAGTATTAATCACGTGTTGTTGAGCTATTGACTTATTAATCAATTTATAAGTGACCACAATCGCAGATAAAAAAGAGTGCATAATAAAGAAACAGTCGTCAAATTGTATTTTTATTAACAGCATTTAACAAAATAAATAATAAACAAAATAAATGTCTCTTTAAAAAATAAGCATTGATACTACAGCGCAGTCACCAGTCAGCTACTTGATTGACGGATCATTCCCTTGGCGTAAGCAAGGATTACTCACCAATACACACAAACGCGCAGACACGCAAACGGCCAGTGCGTATTTTCGCCTGTCCATGCTGTATGGATACACGCGTGTCTTGTAGCATTCGTATTCGTCCGCGTCGGCGGGCGGCCGGTGTGACGGACTCACACCTCGCGTTTTGCTCAGAAAAGGCAGAAGCGGCGATACGGCACCATTCATTCGCAGTACGGGATGACGGGAGGGGAGTGAGACGCGGAGGGGGGCTGCGAGGGGCATGCAACAGAGGGCCGAGTGGCTCTAGTAAATATTTATATTACATGATTATAAGCGAGAGAGAGAGGGACAGAGAGAGAGAGGAGGTGTGCATGCATGTGCGTGGGGAGGGAGGCAGAGGAAGAGTCCTTAAGCCACCCAGTTATTAATATTATTCCACACCGCTAAGTTTAGCATTCAACACGTGTCGCTGGTGATGGAGAGAGAGAGAGAGACGAGAGAGGGAGGTTGACGGTTGCTAGGTGACGAGGCGCATATACTGAATTTTAACAAAAGAGCGGAGAAAGAGAGAGAGGGAGAGAGAGGAGGGAGAGGGAGATAGGTAGAGAGCTCGCGAAAATTGAATACATGTAGAATGTATATATATTTCTAGGTGTATTTTCCCCGGAGAACGCGCAAAAAGGATACGTCGAGGGCAATAATGTGAGAAGAATGGAGGGCCGAAAGGAGAATCGGGGGACAGGCGCGTGAAAACACAGTAAGTAACAGTTTAATAAATACCGCCGCGCATCTGCACGGACTTGACTGAATGCGTGGAGCGGAGACATGCCACGGCGCACCGGCGGGTTCCGGGTAAGGGTACTTTGATGCGCTGTATGTGGAAAAGATGGATGGCAAGCGATAGAGAGATGGATACGGTCGGTGCGCACGGGGTTTGACCCTTCTGTCATTGCTGCACGCGCACATATGCCAGTGCTTATAGCCCCACTTGTTTCTCAGTCAAACGCGCTCGCACGACACATCCTTCGACTTTTCTAACACTCCTGCGGCACAGATGCGCGGACAGGTTACGGCAACACGCAGAAACGCAAAAGCGCACCGCCACACGCGCAGTCTGCGGGCACAATTAGTGATTTTCATAAAAACAAGACTCGCAAAGCGTTTGAACATTAAAACTGTTTAAAATCCTGTTTCCGTGCGCTGTACAGCTAATAATCGTGTTGCTGTGCCGCGCTGTCAGGCTGCTCGTTTCCAGTTGTGTATGTAAACTGCGGATTTATCAATTTTACTTAGCACAGTTACAAGTGACTCGCTGTGTGTGTATAAGAGAGAGAAATACTCTTGGCATTTCGGCACCATGCAAGCTTATTTTAACAACGTATCAGTTCAAGAGTGTTTTTCTATTTGACAGATAATTTAAAATTCTACATACACGCGCTGTCTATTGCTGTAATTTCTCCAAGGCTGGCCATTAGCTTTTTAATAGATGATCAGTGAGATTTATGAGCAGTGCTCATTATGTTAATTTCATATGAACCCAGGATAGGCCCACAGTTTTTCTCCTACAATATATATCAAACCTTTGGCGTTCAGATGAAGCAAAATCGTTTATATATGGATACTGCTGCATATTCCATAATAAGTTTTTTCCCTCCTTGTGCCCTAACTTACTAAGGCTGTAATGATGGAGCATGGAGTACTGCAGAAGGAATATCAGGTCTTAATCTCCACTAAAACAGGCCTGAGATCAGCGCTGATCTATATCATACACAGAAAACCTTTTAGTTGCATTACATATTTCTGTGCAGCATTTTGTGAAATTTGACCTGACTGTCATTCGTTAGGGTTATTTCCACAGGCTGCGAGATGTAGCTAAATCTATTCTCTATAGATAAAAAGATAAATGAGACAAATAGTAACCTTCTCATTTATTGAATTTATTATGGATACTTGGCACGTGATCCATCAAGATTTGCGCACACACATACTGCAGTACTGTAATGCGCACAGTAATGTTAATGTGTTGCATTTAGTGTCAATACAGCTTCACTTCAGTGGCCTGTACAGCTGCTTTCCAGGCTTTACTGTAGAGGAGAGGGAGTGAAAGAACGAAAGAGTAAAGAATGAAAAAAGGTGAGAGACAATAATGCACAGAGAAGAGGTTGTTGCAGATATGTACAGAGGTGTAGATAGATGTGTAGCTGGACAAGAAGAGGAGGACATGGAGTGAAAGATATGGAAAAAAGGAATATTACTAGAGAATTTGAAAAGGGTGGAAGAGGAATAAAGAGAAAGAGGGAGGGATAGGAGGAAGGGAAGGAGAGGAAGAAAGCGAAGACAGGGAAAAGGAAGGCAGAAGCGAGTCTGAGAGTGAACAGGGTTGGAGGGCGCAAGCTGAGATATAAGAGCAGCTTGAATCAACGTTTGCAGTTCTTTTGCTCTTCTCATTCTCATCTGTTTTCAGTGCATTGATTCTTTATCTTCTCCTTTACCTTTGCGCTGTATTCTCTCTATCTTTGCTTCCCTTGGGCTTTTGAGCTCTGGAGGATTCCTGCTTTTTCACATCTCTCTTTGGTGCTGTTTTCCTCTGCTGGATCCCTCTCTCCTCTTTTCCCCTCAGCATCTCATCAGCATCTGATTCCCTACTATTTTTGTTCACATAGCTGCGCTGATAAGTCCAGTCTCCCCCAAACTGCATCCAACTCCCCTTTCAGTATCCCCAGTTCACCTAAATGTGACTAATTAAGG
>JAZGTJ010003117.1:8365-37390 GCA_036877575.1 Botia almorhae
TGGAGGAGATAGTAATTTATGCAAAATACCCAGAAGAATTTAGATTTGTGCTGTAAAATGATTGGAGGAGACAGTAATTTATGTAAAATACAAAAACAATGAGTTTTATGCTGTTAAATGATTGGAGGAGACAGCGAGTCTTTCAAAACGCTGCAAACTGATTGGAGCAGGAGCAGTAAATTACCCACAATCTTGGGATTTGATTGACAGAGGCAGGAAATTGCTGTAAGTTATATTGTTACACACTTCTTTGGAAAAGACTAAGTGTGTGTGTGTGTGTGTGTACACTCACTCGGCAGGCGAGCACGCTCAAAGTTCTCTCATGAATATTCATGATGGGATAGTTCTTCCCTTTGTAGCGATTTACTTCCTGCAAAATATGACCACAATTAACAAATAATGACACTCACACACCACAAACAAACACTGAGCAAACCTGGCCATTTAAAATGACATCATATAAGACAAACAAAGTAGTTTTCAAATTAAAATAGCTTTGTAAAACTAAATAAAACATGGACAGTTATCTGGTGTCTCTGGACAAACACAATGTATCTTCTGCATGTGGTCCAGATACTCGTCAGAACACACGTTTCTCCTGAGGCCAGAACATAACAGAACAGGTTTGTGTGTTGTTTGTTTAAACTTCCCCACTGACGCTTCACGTGAGGTTTTATTTAATCACTGAACATTTTAATGTGTTACAAACGTTAAACTGCGTTATTTGTTCAAAGTCCAACATAACACTCAGGAACTGTGTGTGTGTGTGTGTTTGTGTGTGTTTGTGTGTGTGTCACACCTGGTCAAAGTGCAGCCCAACGATGACGTAAGGTTTCTCGGCCTGTTTGTGAACCGTTTCGAGGAAATCCACATGACCGATGTCTACACGACACAGTTAAGATTAAAACCCCATCACCCCAAAACCCCAAACACACACAAACACACCAATAACTGCCCTAATAAGAGTCTCTCATCACTTCCTGTCAATTAAGAGAAAAGGAACGACTTTAAAAGGATACGGAAGAGGTCAAAAGCTCCTGCCACATATATAATAGTGTCTCCGGGCTGCGGCTCTTTTCCTGAGGCGAACTGAATGATCTTCTGAGACGTCTGCAGGAACTGAGAGACGCCGGTCCACGGACTGTGACCTTTAGGACCCTGAGGAGAATAAACACATGAGACAACCGAGACCTTTCACTTATGGTTATGTACAGCGTTTCTCAACAGGGCAACCCTGCCCCCTAGTGGCCAAACCTGTGTATAAACATTCTCACCTTCCCGAGGTTACCCGTGTGAAGCTGGTAGTCGGTATTATCCTGTGATAAAGAATGAGATCCGGATTAGAGAGATTGTCTGAAGTAATTCACACATAAACACTACATACAAACACACTCACAATGTTACTGTGATGCGCCTTCGTCAACAAGAGCATTCGGCCCACCAGATCAGTCGTGGAGACTCCCTGTGTGCGCTTGCACTCCCTGTGGACAAAAACACCATGACAGGCATTGCAACAGCCTGAGATCAGCTGCTATCACTGATCTGAGGTCTGTGTTTACCTGTATCTGTCCATTCTCTTCACCTCCTCGTACGTGTCTTTACCGTCCACTGTCAGAGTGATGTCATCTAACAAAATGAATGTTTTTCACAATTCAATGTCTGCGTAAGCGCAACGAAGTTGAGTTTTAAAGGGGCCACGTCATATTTTACAGCCAATCACAGCACATGTAACTCACATATATATATCCAGTCTTAAAGGTACAGCGGCCTGTTTAATTATAAATGTCAGTAATAAAAATGTTTATGTAAAACTAAATTGTGACTTTTTTGGGTTGCGAGAAAACTTGACTTATGAAATGTAGTCTCAAAGATAATCTGAAAGCATTTTCAGACCAATACTAAATGAACAGTGTAGCATGTCCTCTTTAAAAGACACAAGACCCCATCGTTGTTTAATGTTTTGATGTGTAGATCTTTGTGTCAGTCGCACTCACCTCCGTGCACGCAGAAATCACAGTTGTATTTGTCCAGCGTCTGGAGGGTGGTGACGTACGGCGCTCCTTCTACCATCTCATCCACCCACTTTATGGCCCGAATCATTTTGTAACGCTCGGCCTGAGTGAAGACCGGAGGGCCCTTGTGTTTGGCTATTTCCTCTGAACATGAGACAGAAAACATTAAATCATTTTACTGCCACACAGTGGCCCAAAAACTATTTAGATGTTTAAATCACATATTCAAATGTCTGTATGTCAGCACTGAAATCAACTTTTAAGAGGCAAGCTTGTGATATTTTCCTTTAATATAAATGCCTCACAGCTTCATATGTTGTTATTTAATGCAATGAAACTCAAATATTTTGTGTTGTGAAGCGAACCGTCTGTATGGACGCCCACCACCAGATAATCGCCCATAGCTTTGGCCTGTCTCAGCTGGTTAGAGTGACCATAATGCACCATGTCATAACTGTTGGCAGAAAAGGGTTCAAAGTACATAACAGTGCGCGGGGTCAAGACAACAACAGCACACAATAAACAAGCATTGACTCTGTCCACTGAAGGATAGATTGGCTGTTGACAGCAAGAACTGGAGGCGGTGTGTGAGTGTTATTTAAGCACAGCGAGACCCTCCCCCAGTCAGGTCATTAGCCAGGCCGATGGGATTACACAGAGATGTCATCTCCACTTTCCCATGATCCTTTGCTGCCCGCCACACTCCAGCAGATGGTGTGAGAGTTATTTATAACTTCAGTTTCAGCACCAGAGAGGCAAACTGATTCTGCTGCATCATGGTAATAGCATAGCAAACATGGTACCTTACATAAAAGTATCCTGATATTTTGGAGATGATGCCATGGTAACTACCGTTCCCTTACAAAGTACCGTGGCTTCTGTGTACTTTAGTGTGAACATAATTATACTGTCATGTAACTGTGGCACAGTGACGGTATTAGATGGAAAACAATACTACCATGATATAAGGTACTTCCAAAAAATCATGGTGGTACCATCATGGTACTTTCTGTTAAGCTACCCCAAGGTGCATTTAAAATACCACAGTACTTTTGGGTATTTTTAAAAAAAGCTGCAATCTGTAACATTTGCCTCTCCATCAGTCTGAATAATAAAATTGCAGGTTACTTTACATACGCTTCATTACATATGATGAAGTCAAAAGAAACCAGTCTGACATTTCCCAGGAAATCGGACCCGACGGTTCAAATTATAAATCATTATTATAAACTTACCGTTGTTTATCTGAGCACAATAAGGCGATTATTTAAACACGAATTTGTCATGTACTTGCTCAATAACCGATTTTTGTTTATTTATAACCAAACAAGTTACGGACTGCAGCATTAAATGAAGTACCATGTAAATACCGTGATAAATGAATATAACAGTTATTCAGCACAGAAATGTAATCAAAAGCACTTCAAATACAGTCTTTAATTGTTATGTTTTTAAAACAGAAAGTAAAAAAGTGCAGTGTATAGTACGGCTCTGACGTCACTCACCAGCCGTCACACCACACCCGGATCACCCGCTTTCTCTTCTCCGGGCCGCGGGCTGACTCTGCCCGGCCGGAGGAGCTCGACTGCCCCCTGTCCTCCTCCTCCTCCTCTTCCACCGCATGGTTCCCGTTTCTGATCATCTCTTACGGGTGTAAACTCTCAGATCAGACAGCTGGAGCTCACCGAGTCCGCGTTAAACCCCGTAAAGTCACTGCGCCCTTCTCAGAGACCAAGAGAATGTGCGCGATGTTGATGACGCAACGGGCAGACGCCACGCCCCCCGAGGATGCCCCGCCCGCCGGCTGGGGAAGTGACGCAATTTTCTTACAGTGAAACAAACTGATAAATTACATTAATATAATCATTTATTATTACCTTTATATAGTTGTATCATGCGCTATTAATTGTTCAAGTATTTGTTAACTTTGACACCATTTTTTTCAGATAACGGTTTAATGAACTAACTTTAAGGTTTTCATTATCTAACATTACTAACATTAAAATGTATTTTTCTTTCTCTTACGACATCTAAAATAATAATAATAATATTCTACTGTTTCAGTTGGTTAAAAGCATTGGTAAATACAGGTTAACTGCATTGACTGCCAGGAATCCTTTTCCTAAATGTAAGAACGTTACTTTAAAGTCTACCTTGAGTTCACAGTTTATTAGATATAAATGATTTAAATGTGTCTTAGAGATTATACATGCATTGTATTGTATTGCAGTAACGAGATATTACAGGACAGTCCTGCAGGGGGCGCAATAGGTGCATGTACAGTATATACTGTATGTTGAAGCAGCACACAGACGACTTGAGCTGAGTATGAACATGTTTATGGCACTTTTGATACAGCTGATACACGTACATGTTTCAGTTCTCCTGAGTATTTCATGTATTTCTTTTTAACACGTTCCTTCAATACAGCACACGCAGAAATCATAAAAAATATATTTCAATTTTCCTCATAACTTATACGATGTTCTTTAAGAATAAATAACGATAACAACAGTGCTCAAATGTCACGAAATAAAATAAAATATCGCGATATGGCTTTAGATTTCCAGAGTCATGGCTTCACTTATTAATCCCGTCGCGTCTTCTTTAATTCCCGGCCCGTTTGCCACTACAAAAGAAAACAATCACGTCAGAAACGCTCCTTCTGTCTTAATTAAACACGTTTATTAATTATTACACTTGACATGCACACTTTATGAGCATACTTGGGTACATCTAATTATTAATATGTTCAGTATGACGGGTGTTACCTTGATCCTGACGTTTTTGAGTTCATCACCCATTGTAAATATTCTTTAGCAGCGATGCTGTCCAACACCTTGCTGACGTCACTGGTGAAACTTCCGTCCACGTGTCTCCTGCGCGGCACATCTGCGTTTCCTGCGACACTGACCGTACACAACTTATGAGCACCATCATTGTAATCAACATGTGCATCATTGACTGTGGGCGGCTAGTGAGCTTGTGCAGATTGGGTACAGATGGTTTGTTAATATCAAAGTAGGTGACCGACTTTGCCAGGTATGATAGTCCTGTCAACCATAGTTTTAACCCCACCCCTAACCCGAACGCTTAATCTGATTGGTTGATAGAAATCCACTGAACGCATCCTATTGGATAAAATAGCAGTCGTCATTAGATTAGTCAAGAGTTGCGTGGATATATAAGTAGTCAGGAAATTTTACGCATGTTTTTGTGTTTGTTTAGTTTGGCAGTAACAAAATCGGCCGGTTGCAGTGTGATTTATTAGCTCTTGCTAGTGATGTTGGACAGGGTGCGTTTGAAAACGGAGAAGAAATCGAGCGGTCAGTTCTTTGCTCTGTCACACACTCACTCTTTCTTAATTTGCACCTCTCTCACAATCTACACGCCACTGAAGGTGATTAAGCAGTGAATCTTACTGTTTGGGCTGTCCAGATTTGAGCCACGCCACAAAATTTGGGGCCGCTTGGTCGTGCAGGTACGAGCTGACGTCACTGGTGTAGGTGCCTTCAGCGCGACGCCTGGCTGCACCACTGGGGAAAACAAGAGATCGTGTTAATAAATGTTGTTATATTAAATTTTGTATATTGTTTTTGTTATATTTACTGTTTCCTCTCACACACCAAACTTTCAGCAGCACACACGCACAATTTTTAGCATGATTTTGAGTTGTACTGTAACCCTTTCGTACCTGTTTTTGTTGGAGTTCATGAGCCACTGGATGAAGTCCTGCACTTTCCTGGTCTCCAGGTGTTTGCTGTAGTCGTTGGAGAACGTTTCTTCTGAATGTCTCTTCACCGTCGTGAAGTCCTGACCTCTCGGTAGAAGATTATCTACTGTCTCTGTGCTACAGAGGCAATCATGAAGAGTCATCACACTGTTTAAGAAACATTTCTGCATTCATCGCGTCAAACTATCATCAAATAATCAGTTAACAAAACACAAACACCAAACTGATTATGGTTCTAGGCTGGTGTTCCTCTTACCCTGTGTTGTCGTTTTGTAATGGAACACAAATGCAGCTTTGAACGAAGAGGAGAAAAAGCAGACCAGCAAGAACTTGGACTCCCATCATTTTGTTATCTGTAGAGTTTACACACACGCACGTCCTGTAAGAAATCACACAGAAATATCATAGCTGAAGGACATACAGAATATCAAAATTAACCAATAGACCAACCAAACATCTTCAGTGGTGTGTGTTCACCACACCTTTCTAAAAGCACACAAAACCAGCCGGACTGTTTAAAATCCTTCATTAAGATCTTACCAACGGAAGGACAGACAGATACAGAATGCAGATGAATGTGTGCTTGTTCCTCAGATGTTCTCCTCGTTCTTCTGCTGTTGGTTTCGTAGCTTCTTCTCAAACTTCTGGGTTTATATAGCTGGAGCAGGTGGGCCGGCCTGGTTTGGAAGCGCACACACACACACACACACACACACACACACGGTCTGCTCATTCATTAGTGTCACTCCATTACCTGCTCTGGATGAAACTCATCTGATGTTTGTTTAAAGAGAGACGTGCCAAAGTACTGACAGATAAGAGCTGTCCTCAAGGTGTGAAAAACAGAACGGATGAAGTGTGAGGAGCTGCTGTAGATGAAAATATGGATTTTTCTGTCTTTCCCAGAATGCTTTGCACACAAAATCTTGCGAACATGATAATCTGAACAAAATGTCATTTTTCTAACTGTTCAGAATTCCCAGAATGCAATTTGTGCACTTGTGCTTTACAATAAGTTAATTAGTAGTAAAAAAAATATTCAATTGTTTGTCATGTTACAGTTTCATTCATTGTGATAATATGAAGTAACAGTCACAGATTTTGGAATATGTTGGTTTCATTATTTGTTCTCTCAGATTTGTGTAGCTGTATTTTAAAATGTGCTGTTGTCGTGTGGTGAGGGTGTGAGAAAGTCACGATCAAATAGGAATATTACTGCAGTTTATTAAGAATTAAAATATCTCTGATATGTATCAATGCCTTATACATGAAAAATGATGGCAAAATAAATATTATCATTTAAAAATTCACATAACATGCTTCTTTACTACATACTTTATCTTAAAATAAATTTCATATGCGTTTCACATCAAATTAACTGACACAGAATATATACATTATTGCTCTTGTTGAAACTCAAAGTTACAAAAGCAAAACAACATAAAAAAGTTTAGCTGGATCACCACGTTTTGTGTATGTTCAATATTTTCCAGTAATTTACTGTATAAAGTGTTTACAATTTGACATTTCACTGCAGTTTTTTATTGCTTTTTGAAACCGTATTAAATGTGTGGTTTTCGGTTTCTATTCCTTTGTCGTTTGTGCAGATTCATGACTCAGAATGTACATGTGAAATTTCTTAACTGATACAAGTGGTAATAAATGCGTTTCTTATGAGATCACGGTACAGTAGCTGGAGAGATTCTTGCGCTTTCAGTGCTGGAGGTGCTTCTGTCCCGCGGAAAGATTTCGTAACTTCAGGCGAAGCATTTTTTCAGGAAGTGACTCATGTGGGTGTACACGTGTTGATTGGCCGATCCTCCGAGCCCGTGATCTTTATCAGTGTACCACTAAACAAAAGAACAGACAGACAGAATATATGCGACTAAATAAATGCAAGCGTATGTAAATGAGTTATTTATAGTTACAGTTTTTATATACATGTTGTATCTGCATTTGGCAGGTAAATGTCACCCAACTGCAAGGTATTTAAGGTATACATCTGATCAATATTTGTTCCCTGGGATTCAAACCCGGGACCGTGGTGTTGCTAGCATCATGCTAGCATGTCTTACCATTGCTTCAAAATCCACTTGCTCATCCACCAGAGCTGTAGAGATCTGAGCGGCTTGCTGGAAGTGAACATTATCTAAAAACACAAGATGTGACGTGTTTTTACTTTAACGTGAAGTTGTTTAGTCATTCGGCTCATATTTACAAGCTTTATAAATGCTCAATGATGAGTGTTGTGAGTCTTTAACTGTATGTTTAAAACGGTTGAGCTGCAGAGAGAGAGAGAGAGAGCGAGAGAGGTTATGTCTTACCGTCAGCAGTACCGTGCACCAGGAGGTACTGAACAGATTTGAAATTCTTGGCTCTTCCCGTTACTGTAGATTCCTGCAACAACCAAAACATCCCATAATCCCTCAGTGACACGAGTTTGGACTTTCCTCCTCATGAGTTATTGAACAGCTGACTCACACGCTCCTCTGTCACGTCATTTTGGAAAATAACCGACTTCATATCTGCGGGTCTGTTTTTGTCAACTTACGTCATAAGAGGCCTGGTTCTCTGCCGGCGTTCGCATGTATCTCTCAGTGTAAATAGAATCTGTGGGGGTCAAAAAAGGTTAAAAGAGTTTTAATTGCATTACGTGAATGAATGTAACGCTGCACACCTCTCTGTCGTATTTACGTCTCAGATCATAAATTTCTACAGTTACCGTAATATTCCCATTTGGACACTGGAGCGACAGCCATGCCACACTTAAACACTTCACTTCCAGCTCCCAAAACCATCGAAGTGACGTAGCCCCCGTAAGACTGTATCAGAATTACATCATTACACACTCTGTGGCCCCCAAAACACACTTTCTGTATGTTTCTAGGTACATGATACTAGAACAAATATAATTTCTGGGTGAAAACTCACCCAGCCCCAGATGGCAACTCGCTCCTTATCTATGAAACCCATCTTGATAAATTCTCTAAAAAACAAGATTTAAAACAATCAGCATTAAAATTTGTTATTACTGTCTAATTTTCTGTACATTTGTCGACATGCAGTTTATTGTATGATTACATCGTCATAAAGTCATTTATGTTTAAGTGTGAAAAATGCAGATATATTTCAACTTGCCACAATTTTTATAATTTTTTGAAAAATGATTCTCAGTGCAAATAACATCACCCGCATAAAAAACATGAACTAACACACAACACGAGCGCGTGTTTTCACCTTGCGGCAGTAATCTGATCATCTACTTCGAAGTTACCGAGTCGTTTGTAAATGGAATGCATAATTTTGTCTCCTTGGTAACCGCTTCCTCGTCCATCAAAGCTGGCCACGATCACATTCTCTGTGCTGGCCCAGTACGTGGACCATCCGACCCGGAACCTCAGATCTGACTTCTGACTGCAGGGGCCCGCGTACCTACAGAACATCAGAGAAAGATGGAGTCAATAAACCCAGACATGATCTTAAAACTACTTTGTTTAATACGAATCCGTTCATAAACGAATCACGTAAAAATATGTAGCTAGCTTACACGTCAATAAGCAGAGGATATTTTTTGGATTTGTCAAATTTGGGAGGCAGTATCATTTGGTACCAGAGGTCTGTATGAACGAATGAACAGAAAGATTAGGATCAGACTTGCTGTGGAATGAAATGATGAAAACATAAACATCTGTTGTGTCCCGTGACGGTTTCATCTCACCAAAATCTCCAATCTTCAAAGTGCCGTGTGTAACGGTTGGCATGGCGATCTCTCGCAAAACACCTTCCAGCACTGTGTTGTCTTCAAGAACTCTCACCTCTACATAAAGACGATAAATCCATTCATTAATAAAATATACTAAAGACTAGATCTTTTTAGATAATTAATAAGCTTATCATTTCAGCCAATCAATGACCTATATTACACATTCATGCTATTTAGTAAAAGTAGTATTAAATTTATACTAAATGTTATGCAAATTATTTCATTTATGCGTGAACAGTCACTTCATTTTAATACGTGTTCTTAAAGGGACAGCGCTTCAGGAACTAGCACTCTCAATAAAATCGAAATACTGCATTGCTATTGCTTAAAATGATCATTAATGTCAGTACCTGATTCATATTTACTGTTTCTGAGAGTGTACAGTGGAAGTCCAGGTCCTACAGAAACAAAACAAACATGACAGCAACATGTAAGACCCTGCATGTGCTTTAATGTACTTTCAATAAATATGCGTGTAAATATGAGCATGTTTGTGCTTACCGGAGCAGTCCATGCGATAGTACGTTCCTTCAGTACTGAAGAGCGCAGAATTATATTTACATCTGTCTTCATGTAAAGAACATGTCAGGCAAACCGGGTCGGAGTGCGAGGCATCCTGTATGATCATTCTGCAGGGGGCGGAGTTTAAAATATTTAAATGTAACCTCATTAAACGTTCCATCACGATTGGCTGATTTCTGAGAGTGAGACATACTTGTAAACGTTTCTTTGTCCTGGATGGCCGTTGTGTTCATTCGTGACATAATATCTGTAACAAACAGAGAAAGATGAGTGAGGTCAAAACCGACACAAACGTCAGAAATTCTGGGGAATAAAAACTTACACAGCGTCTTTTGTGACTTTAAGAATGCTAATGACTTCCCACTTGCCTGTGGTCAGAAACACTCTGATTTCCTAGCAAACGATAGTGAACGTCAAAAACTATCAGTGATTTCATGCAAATTTAAGTATATTATTAGTGGCCTGTCGAATCTTTTAATTGGCTAAAAACGTCAAGTAACAGTAACATTTTCGGCAAATTTATCATAAACATTTAAAACTAGTGCAGTTTCAAAAGCTTTTTATGTTTGTTAAATAAAGAGATTTGACTTTCTAAATATGAACATAAATCAAATTTTAAATCTTAAAAAATGTGTCATTTTAGTGCCACCAATCGTAATTTTTAAAATAATGACTTTTCAAATGAACTGAATCTGAGATGATTTTTGTAGGTCGTAAAACATTTGAACTCACTTCTTTCAAATACACGAGATGTTTGAACCCTTCTCCATCACTTAGTATGTAATAACAACTGCTGCCGTCTGGCCGGAATACCGGTTCATCCGGAGAGAACTGTGAAAACAACGCAAAATAAAGCAAAAACAAACGCATCATCTCTAACCAACATTGTATAATAAAATACGTTTCTGTCAACAGACAGCAGTTCATACCCGGCCGACCCAACCCGTGCTGCTGGTAAAGTTCTGTTTCTGTGTAAAAACACAACATAAACTGTGTTTATTAGAAAGCAAAGAATTTAACAGACTATTTTCGGTACTGTACCTTTAAGATTTCTACACATAAATCATCTTTGTTATGATTGGCTAATGTCTGTTTATTGTGTGTATTTTATTGATGTTTCAGACCAGGCAGTCGTTGATATTATAGTTTGTGATGTTAGTATTATAAAGATTATTGAACTGTTTTCGGCTTCATGCTGTTCATAAGTGACTAAACAGTTAAACGTACCAGTGAACTTTCAGTCCACGTGCCATTAGTGAAGTCATACGACAACAAAACCACATAATTCTGACTCCTCTTCTGCCACTGTACTACTATTCGCTGGTCCATCGCCCACGTAACCGTGCTGAGGTAATGTTCTCTATAAGAAAACACCAGTTTTCAGCTATTAGCACTCCTGGATAAAGAACTCTGGTATACAGATATGCAAAACTGTTGTGTTACCCGTCACCAACATCACTGGGCACTAAAACTTCAGCGATCGCAGATGTGTTTGTATCCAGAACGAAGAGTTTGACTGTTGGGTTTGGAGTTCCAGGCTGGAAATCAGACAATCAGGAGCGTCAAAAGCCCATCAGCCACATTAGCACGATGTCTCTGTAAAGCATTTGGTCTTTTACCTTGGGGTACGGTATGAAGACTGTTTCTGGATACTGGCCTTTACCGTACCACGAGTACTCGATGTCGTGGACGCCCGAGTCGTTGAATTCGGCGTACGCTACGAACCTTCCACCTGGTGACCACCACAGAGCAAAGTTTGTGGAGAACATCTCCTCTGCAGAAGAAACAAAGGTGTTAACCTGTAAATAAAAGAACCAGGAAGAGGGTTCTTCTAAGCAATGCTATAGAAGAACCATTTTGGTTCCCCAAAAGAACCATTCAGTCAACCTTCTTAAAAAACTTCAAACTTCACTGTAGAACCTTTTTCACTACAAAGAACCTTTTGTGCATAGGAAGCTAGCACAGGAAGATAGCTTCTTTATGGAACCATACAGCCAACAAAGAACCTTTTAAGACCCTTTTTTTAAAGTGTAGGGTATTGCCAAGTGGTTATCCGTCTGTCTTGATATTCTGGCTTGGATTTCTCCCAGGATTTTTTACCCATTTTATTGCCCTGCAGGCAGTAACAGTGAGTCCAATGGCTCAGTGTAATAGCAGTGATTTAATTTTTATGACTCTTTTTTTCCACAATCTCTGACCTTTAGAACTAAACAGGCCATTTTTTGCTGCACTGTATCTTTAAGACATCTCTGTAGATGACCTCTGTTGTGATTGGCTAGCATCCATCACTTACCCTCATACACCCAATCAGGAATGCCATTGAGGATCAGGTTGTGAGCGCCATTGGTGGTCACCTGATGCGAAGGGGAACTGGGAGTCTCTTTGACGTAGACATTATACTTCCAGACATAAGCCTGTGTGGATTGCGAATGTCTCAAATTAAACTGCTAATAATCATGTGTTGTGATGGCTGTCGGTTTTGTGCTAGTTTTATGTTAGCAAACAAACTTTCTCGCAGACACTTACCAGTTTGTGACCCACTGGCGACCAGGCGAGGTACTGGATCTCATGGGGGATATCTGTGTTTATAAAATCTCTGAAATTGTAGCATGCTATTGGTTAGCATAGACGTATAGCTAGCGTTACAGTCCATTAGTTTTAATATAAAAAGCAGGAAACATACGCCATTTCCAGGTCATAGATGGAGTACGATGCCGTGTAAGAATGCCTCCAGAGCTGGTAAAGAAATCCAACATTAAACACAGAGAATAATTACTGCCCAATAATTACTTGTTGATGTGTTTGATTGGTTACCTTCGTGTAGTTGCTCAGGAAACAGACGTATTTACGATCGGCTGAAACCATGTAGTCAAAAGCAGCCACACGAGCCTGATGAGGAAAACAATTAATAAAACTGCAAAGAAATAACAAAAAATAAAAACATAAAAACACCCCCACAGTCGCCTCTGCCATTAGTCAGAATGCAGGTAGCTCCGCCCCAAACTCACGCCATTGGCCGAGCCAGTCATCAGTGTGAATTAGTGCATGTGTGTGTGAACAGATGAATACATTTCAAAACGGATTCTGCTTGTCTGGTGAGAATAGAGATCGAACTGTCAACTGTTCTGATATGTGAAACATCTTACAAATGTCTGCTGGTTCAGGAATTCACTCGCGTTTCCTGTGGTTGCGTTGATCAGAAATACAGAACCGTCTCCTGTCTTGTGAAGATATTCATCATCTTTAAAGAAACGGGAAAAGATTTATCATTTGCTTGATGTTACTGCAGGACTGTCAGTCAGATATTTCAGAATATAAATGAACTACAAGCAGAATGTTCATGTTTTAAGACGGGGTACTGAGGGGAACACCAGAGCATGTTGATGATGTGTCACAGCAGTATGTGTATGTACATCTCATCATCATCTCACTGTGTTACATGTGTATTATGTATTCATCAGTGTAATGGTGACATCAGTGGACAGTGATTATGTCATCAGCACCTGAAATCCAGCGCAGGTTGAATGAGCTGCTCCTCGCTGTGTTATTGAAGTAATCTTCAAGTGTGAAAGTCCTCAGAGGCTGTGTTTTATCCTCTGAGAGAGAGACACAGAGAGAGAGACACAGAGAGAGAAAGAGAGAGAGAGAGATGATAGAGCGAGAGAGAGAGAGACACAGAGAGAGAGAGAGATTAGAGAGAGAGAGAGAGAGATGATAGAGAGAGATGATAGAGCAAGAGATAGATAGATCGATAGATAGATACATAGATAGATAGATACATAGATACATAGATATAGATCTTGTAATGTCACACACACTTTTATTACACTTATTTTGTATAAAGGCAGGAATATTATCCTGTACAAAGTTCAGATCCAANGAAAGAGAGAGAGAGAGATGATAGAGCGAGAGAGAGAGAGACACAGAGAGAGAGAGAGATTAGAGAGAGAGAGAGAGAGATGATAGAGCGAGCAAAAGAGAGAGATGATAGAGCAAGAGATAGATAGATCGATAGATAGATACATAGATAGATAGATACATAGATACATAGATATAGATCTTGTAATGTCACGCACACTTTTATTACACTTATTTTGTATAAAGGCAGGAATATTATCCTGTACAAAGTTCAGATCCAAGTCAAGATAATGGCGCAGATAAGACCTGGAAACTGTTGCGCGTTTAAAATCAATGATGTAAGCGCTTCTGTAGCCAATCAGCTGTGACATCCACCAACTGTACCATTACTTCATTGAGACAGTCATAAACCCATAAACTGACACTTTCACAACTATGAATCAGCGGGTTTGATTCAGCAAATGTATAAACAAATAGATTTTGTGTCATTAATGTATTCCTATAAAAGCACTCACCATTGAGATAAATGGCTGTCGGTACGGCTATCAAGACAACAACAGTCGCGATCCCTAACGCCGCCAGAATCCATTTTCCGATTTCCTAAAACATGTTATAAACAAATGAAACCAAATGTAGAGTTACAACAAACATATATCATAAAATCACAAACTCTCGGGTCCTCTCCAAACGCGCTTTTACGCACTCGCTGTTTTCTCGTGCAGTGGTTAAAAACAAAGTTTAACACATTTTTCTTTGCGCTCTTTTGACTTACTGACCATATTAAAGCGCAATCCGACAGTCCCGGTTCAGAATCCCGTTATTCTCCGAGTGTAACGCGCTCTGTGGTCTGCGCGCTTCTGAGATCGTTAAATATTACCTCTACTTTGCTTGTAAAGGGAACAATAAACTCGAGAAAGATTAAAGTTCGCATTCTGGTTAAACGTGCCCCCTTTAAATTAGTCAGTGATTTATCTGGAAAGATATGCCAAAATCTTAGAAAGGTTTTTGAGTTGTTATGAAATATGCGCCAGAAAAGTTCTCAATGTCACCCGCATTCACTCCCAACATGATGTAACAGTTATTGATCATTCTAGCTGTTTCCTCACTGATGGTAACTGTTAGTTAAAATACACTTAAAGTTACACGTGCGATTTATTTTTAATTTACACGATTAAACGCATGACCAGATAAGGCAAAAGAACGTGCGCGTCACCTAACAAGTAACGTCAGATTCACGCGCGAATCGTTCATTTGAATCGATGACTCGGTCAGACCGACTCGCAAAGCGTCGTTACAACGTCGAACCACAATACTTAATATACATATTTACAACCACAAAAACGCGTAAAACGAGCTTAAGAGACGATTTGGCTGAAAAGACTCAAAAACAATAAAAGTCGATAAGAGATCAAATTAAAAATAAATTTTAGGTTTAATTTTCCATATGGTCCCATTGCAATCTGGGAAAGCCAGCATTCCTTCGTACATATTTTACAGTATGGCGTCAAACATTAACAGCGGGACTCAAAGACCATAAAATTTATGACGGTCATTAATAAAGCAATAAATCGAGTTTCCGCTAAACAGGCGCAGTTATTTACGATCCGCTCAGTCATCATTATGATGCTGTCAGATGTGTGACGTTATGTGACGTTATGTGAAGTTATGTGACGTTATCCTGGAAATCATTCGTGTCAGATTACGCAATCATTCTGAAGGCGACCGTGACAAAACTGCAACATCATTTAATAATCTTCATAATCGACACATTTCTAAAAAATTCAATGCTAATCATTTCAAATAGGATTTTTGTTTGTAGTTTAAAGATACATTAAGTTACTGCGGTCAAACGAAAATTCCGAGATTTAATTATTTTTCAACATTTAGGAGTTTTCTCTTGCTCAATTGTTTTCAAAGAGACATTTATCCAAATGAGTCATTTATTTCCATTAATTTTCAGAAATGTGAAGGACAAGCAAAGTTGTTTTCTGGACTGGTGCATCGCGTTGATTTTCTCAGCCACTGCTGTGTGTGTGTGTGTTCTCAGAAAGAATGAGTTTATTTGTGTTGCTCTCTGTGTTTGGATGGAGATCTCTGGATAACCCCGCAATGCTCTTGTGGTTTCTTGAGGGTGACTGACTGTTTACGGTATTTGCGCTCTGTTTCAGACGGCTGGAAAACTAACCGAAGCTCTGCCGAGAAATCACTCTATATAAAGTGCGTCTCTAAAGGGCTTTTTGGAAAGATACAATTATTTCTAACGAAAACATTAGCACATTTTACTTTTAAAAACCTGGCCTTTTAATCTGAGGCCACAAAACAACACTCGATCTGCAACATAAGATAACACACGACAATTTAAAATCATTCAGAAAGGTCAACGTGCGCTCGATCAGTGCAGGAGTTGTAAAATGTCACAGGATATCGCTAAAAGTGACGGCTGATCTATCTATCTATCTAGCCGACAAACTTTGAGATCATTACAAGCTGCAACAAAAGCATTCGACTTAATTTGGTTTAATAAAAGAAATATTATTGATCAAAAACCGTTGAAAACCTTTGTACAGAAATTTCGACGCATTGGCTGGGAGCCACCTTTAAAAATCGTTGAACAGTGGAAAACGCGGCTTTAAAAGGCTGTTAAAAGCTTAACAAACATCCTAGTGTCTTTTTATTGACTGCACATCAGGGGAAGTATCCGTCTCATCTGCCACACGGCAAACAAACACGCATTCGTCCCATCCGGTTTAATGCAG
This sequence comes from Botia almorhae, assembly GCA_036877575.1. Lineage (NCBI taxonomy): Eukaryota > Metazoa > Chordata > Actinopteri > Cypriniformes > Botiidae > Botia > Botia almorhae. The sequence continues at coordinate 25,010 of JAZGTJ010003117.1, forward strand.
CCCCGGCCGCGCAGGTTCAAACGTCCCCTGACGGGTGCGACGCGTTTTAATGAGATTCTCACTGTATCGCGGCCTTCCTAACGCGTTGGGTCCAGTAATGACCCGTTTAGCAAAAACGCGTCGTTATTCTGTGACGTGAGTCACGGTACACAGAGTCCAATAGCGCAATAAGTGTCTCCATGTGTCCAAGCGCGCAACAATTCTCATAAACGCAAGAAAGAAATGGGTCGTTTACAACTCTTAAACAACTAAATAATTATTGGTGGTTTTTAAGAGATACTTGTAAAATGTTGAGATTTTACACTGTATGCCAAATATTGAGGCAAAACAGTACAAACACTGTTTATGGTACAAAAGTAAACCAAAAGGTCCATGCATGTCTCTAAACTGTCAACTGATGTCATCTGCCCTGCTTTGAGTATGCCAGACTGTCCCCGTTTGATTTGACGCGCAGCATAGGGAACGATATGGGACGCGTTTTCTCTCTTTAAAAACAGAACTGCACAGCTCGATCTCTACTTCTGAGCTGGAAGTCTTTTCTGGACAGGATGTGGGTTGTAAACCCGGGACTGTTTATACAAGATAAAGGTCAGTATTTTTGCTTGGATGAGAAGCTCATTTTATTGATAATCATCTCGCTTTTAACACAAACGGGTGTGTGTGTATGACCTCACATTCTGCTGTGCCCTAGAAAATATGTTTTCAAATGTATACCAGTTAAACTTCTTTACTTCGTATTTGATACTTGAGATATTCAATTGCATTTACCATCAAACGTACTGTAAGTTATAAAATAAAATGACAAGAGCAGCAGGTATAACAGGCGTCCGCTTGTTTAGCTTCTCTTCACGTTTAGTATTTTGGTCCTTGAGGGCAGCGCCTCCTGCTGTCCAGACAGAGATCTGAAGCATATGGTCAAACAATTCAAAAGTTCTTTACAGTTCGGCTTTGTTTGTGTTTTTCACACCTCTGTAAATATGAATATCCCTTTCAGAGTCATAATGGATCTCAGTCACTGAGAACTTCTGTCTGAGCTGCATCAGGAACCCCTCATCTCGCTCGTACCGGATACGACAGGACAACAACACCACTGTGTTCTCTGAGCTCAGGTGTTCCAGAGTTTCCAGAAGAGCGGGGAACGTCTCTTCCAGGTACACGATGTCAGCTCCTAGTATGAGATCATAGCTGCCTGGAGGGTAGAGGTCTAGATTTTGCCCCCAGGTGAGTTCAGATACCTGCACTGCCCCCTGCTGGCCGGGAGGAACGTTCTCTTGCACATTGGCAGCCAGAAACTGCAAGGCGGGTTTTCGGTCTGTGATGGTCACTTTTGCTCCTGTAAAGACAAAACTGTTATTGCAGAATAATACTTGATAAAACAGAGGACTAGATGGAAAACTTTGCTTACCAAGGAGAGCGGCTACGATGCCCACCAAACCTGTTCCCGCGCCGAGTTCAATAACAGACTTTTCTTTTAGGTCAATGGTACCCATCTCCAAATACATGCACAGCACCACTGCCTGCGCAAGAGACAGAAACTTACTGATGCTCGCGTCTTCTTATACATTTACTTTCAACATGCATTAACCAGCTCGATCTCTCTCCAGTCAAGCGAAAGCACTTCACACTTAGTAAAGCTTTTCCTGCTGGACCTCAGATACAGTTCATACAGCTCTGGTGCTAAACACTCACCGCGTCCCAGACCACAGCAGCGACTCCCAAGCGGTTCCAGTCCTGGCTGAGTCTGATCCTGTGATGGGCCAGATTGAACTCAGCGGAACTCTGGTGTAATTTGGACAGAGCCGGCAGTAAAGTCTCATCATAGGGCACCAAAGCCATGCTGAGCTGTAACCCACCTACAGACAGCGTTTAATAATAATACTAAGTAATTAATTAAACACTCTCCATCACCGTATTATCGCATATTATCAACATTCTGTAGATTTTACCTATTTGTAAATTCAATCAGTTATCAGATCTTCTTATAAACGTCTTCAATGTTTTCATAAATCGTTAGGTGTTTATTAAAGGGATTATTATTAATAATATTTCATAACGAAAGCAAAAGAGAAACTCTGATATATTTCTCTCTTCAGCATGGTCCGGGTGAACAAGCTCTTATTCGAGGGCTGTGTTACAGCGGCCATTACTCAACTGCGCCGCCTGAGGTTCAGGAGTGTAACTGCAGGTTGCTGGCAATAAACAAATTCACAAATTAACCTGAATTTATATACATCACATATGTATATAATGTGTTTATATACATTATAGTATATTAAAAGTAAATATATTATAAAATGCACTATTTTTATAATCTTTGTTCACGTTTTAGTAGCTTCTAGTGTATTATTTCTACGCTGGAGTGTTTGATTAACTTTCTACTGTAAGTTCAGGTTGAAAAATCAGACACGTGTGAAATCATCACACAGTTACACAAAGGAAACAAGAACCTCGTTTTATTACAATAACCACACGTTTATTAACCAGCACAGGTGTGATGGTGCTGTGGTGGTCGGGGGGGCTGGAGGTGAGGAGGACCAGATACGGATGGATTCTGTGGTCAGGCGTCACTCCGTCAGGCGTTTGAGCGACTGGACCGTGGGACAGACGGCGCCCCAGTCCACAGGTTTACGATATTCCCCCTTCTCCAGCAGGTACTGGCGCCCCCTGTAGTTTGGGTGCTCAAAGAAGATCCAGACGCCATTCAGCACCTTACAGGAGTGGACCTCACGCGTACGGAAGCGGTCCACCACGGACGGGCAGTCCTCGGCGGTCTCGTACACCTGCCCGGCGAAATCTCCTTTATCGTACAGTTGGATCTTGTACTCTGAACCGCTGACCTGAGGGGGATGACATTTGGCAACATGGCACACAAGTGTACATGGAAATACACCCAGAGTATGCAAACATGTACTTTGCTATCCCATAATGTCTTGAGAGGTAAGGAGCATCACATGTGACTCAACTAACAATTTTAGGTTGTCAGAATGTTTCCTTAATGTTTCCATTAAGTAACGTTAATAATGTTATTTTGAAAGTTTAAGGAATGTTCAAAACATTCAGTTTGTTAGACGTTGTATAAACATTACTGTTAGCTTTTCAAACATGAAACTCTGAAACGTTCCTCTAACTACTTAATAACTTTTTGATATATATGATATATTACATTCTATTAATGTTACTGCAAGAATGATAACTTTGAAAGAACGTTTAGAAAATGCTAGCCAACATTCTAAGAACATTCCCGGTTAGCTGAGAAGTTAAAACTACATTGTTTTAACATTGTGTGTGAGACTTACAAAGTGGATCATCTTGCAGGAAGACAGGCGATCATTGAGTCCCATCCAGCGCTGGTAATCTGGATACTCACCCCGGGTCAGAACATACTGGTAACCCATGAAGCTGGGCCTCTCGTACACCACCCAAGCTCCACTCTCCACACGGATGGAGTTACACCGGTTCAGGTAAGTGTGGAAGTCCGAACAGTCGCCGTCGCATTCGTACCGGCGACCCTGGAAGTTCTTGTCCTCGTAAAAAATGATCTGAAGCGAGAAGATGGTGGATTTTATTTCCTCCCTGGACATTGTGATAATAAATGACCTAATAGTTGAGTTACATGTACATTTACAGTCTCATTTTCAGCTAAATATCAGAGGTTAAACATGACACAAAGTACACTATGGGTGGAAGTTATATCCCAGCCAACAGGAAACATTCTCAGAACGCTAACGCTAACATTCTCTAAAAGTTCTCTCAATGTTAGCAAAAACCATTCTGGCAGTTAATAGAGCATTTATTAAAGTTATATACCTCACATATCAAAAACGTTATTCCTAAGTAACCAGTGAAACGTTTTAAAAACGTTACAGAATTGAAAAAGTTTGAATACTGTTCTTAGAACCAAATAATAATGTTAATATAATGTTGTTTGAACGTTTTGAGAACTTCACAAATAACATTTTTGTTACGTAATGCAAACCTTATGGAAACGTTCTTACAAAGTAAAACTGTTAGCTGGGATTTTACATAAACATTCAGAAGTGTATGAACTATACAGACTGTGTGGCAAAAAAACTGTAATAAATTAACATTTGCATTGTGACATTTATGAATGTACAGTAAATAGTGGTTGACCGATACAAGTTTTTAATTAATCACTCTTCTTAAACAGTCAACCATATTTTTCTGGCATTGCTCGATGCTGATTGGCCGGTCCTTTAAAACAGCGAGTGCATCGGCCACGCCCAACATATCGGTCCATCACTAAATACAGTCATCACAAATGCTGATAAATAACTGATTTATAATCGTAACAGGCGTCCGGATCACCTTCGTACTCACCCGGCCCATTCTGCAGAGGTTCGGCTGGTGGTGCTGCCCGTGGAAGGTTTCGATTTGAGCTCTGCTGTCCCACCACGACCCTTTTATACACAGACATCTGTGTGTGAAGAGCACATTCGCTTTGTCATGAAAACCAGATCCAAAAATTGAGTCAGTGGTTTCTGGATAAAGACAGGTGGGATTATGGGGTATAGAGACAATGTGTGTGTGTGTGTGTGTGTTCAGTCATGCCGGAATGCACACACACTCATATAAGTGTATAACCTGCTTCCTGTTTGGTGATGATTTATAATACAATATAATGTTTACAGACACAAGCATGTGTGTATACAGCCTCAAATGTATAAACACACACACACACACACACAACTCCATGGCTCGGTTTGCATGCACACAGACACAGACACAGACACACAGACAGAGAGACAGGCAGACAGATACACAGAGAGAAACTTAATCTAATAGTTGTCCTACTGTAAAATTTAACAGTTTAAATCTGTTCGAAGTTTGGTACCTGCATGTTCATGAATGACCACCAGGTGACAGCAATCATCTGCCTTCTAATTTGTTTAGCATTTACAATAATATCTACATATGTCAATATAGTTTTGCTAGGATTGACTTTGTTCCTTTAAATTCATTATTGTTGGTTTATTGTGGTCTTACACGCTGGACTTCTGCAGCACAAGGAATTGTGGGTAACATAAACTATATATTTATTCTTTGCAAGTGCTGTTTAATGTCAACACTTATGCTTATTATGCTAAACCTCATCTGGGTGAGAACCAAATATACTAGTTTTCATTGGTCAGTTTGTTCCGGTTTAACTATGACAGCCGTGTGGTGTGCTAGTTTTCAAGCCACTGAACTACAAACCGAAATACTTTCAAACAGCTTTGATTCTCTGCTCGTAACATCAACAGTTCATTCAGAAATAATAATAATAACAATAATAATAATAATGCTTTATTAGCTGTCACCTTTCATACAGTCTGTGAGCAAATCATACAGCAGGGCAGAGCAAATACACAACAAACACAAAATAACAACAAATCATCAAATCAGCACATTAAAAAATGCTGAATACTCTAAAAAACAGAAAGAAAAAAGAAATTAATGTTTTAAAGGTGCACGTGAGATGGGCAGGAAATAAGATTTGATCATCCTGTTTTTTTTATTCAGTGAATTTAATATAATCATTTTGTGTCACAGATCTGATCTTATATGAAACCAAAATATGAAATAAGAGCTACTTTATAAGCGGAAACTTATCATTTTAGGATATAGATTTAATATAGCATTAAATAAATTCTATATATTTGTTTGCATTTCTTAGTTTGAATGAGAGAGAACCCCGTTCATTTCCAACACATCAGAGGTAGAACATAACGCACACAAATCAAATCACAGATCAGTTTATCATTTATCTGAAAAACCCTTTATTTCTGTTTCATTTGTAAAGTATGATTATTTCAGGGGTTTCTGAATAATCCTGTAAATAATCCAAATATTTTTTGATTTGGAAGACTGTATTTGCATTTTCAATGGGATCTGTGATACACTGTGATACATTTTTACAGGTACTGTTTGAATGCACAGATGATTTGTGTGTTAAACTGATCTGGAGTCAGTGTTTTAGTTTCGGCTTCTGGGTTTTTCGCTGTTGTACGTTGTGTAAACAGGTGATGTCGTGCGGACAGAAACACTGTCATCATAAATCTTCTGTTTAGCTGAACTTGTGATTTTGCATCGTTTTGTTTTGGTTCACTCTCGGGTTTCTTGCAGAACCAGAGCGAAACACCCGGTCTGCGTTCAGTGGTGTGTGAAATTATTTCCAGTAGTGTTTGAGAAATGGAACAATCCTGCGTTACACTTCACTGAAACGCTCGCCTACAAACCAATTCACACACTAATACTTGCTTTAGATTTTTAATATTATAATGAGCGAATAATTAGAATTAGCGAGAGATTCTTGCTTAATTAAAGTACGAAATATGAAACACTGCCAGAAGCACAAACTGTACTCTCAGTTTCAAATGCATATTAGTTTGAAGTCAGATAATTCATAAAACCAGCAATTACAAATTAATTTGACTTGATATTTTTTAGTAGTTTTATAGGCAGCAGTTTCTTCACATAAGAGCGATTAGTGTGTTTTTTTGTGATATGATAATGCTTTTATCTTTCAACTTGCAAAAATTCTATGATGTCAAAAAATGGCATTGTTTCCTTTTTGTTGTGAGATGTTGCCATGGCGACACCGCTACGGAACTGTGGCGATGTAGCAGCATAATGATGTCACAGCTGTGATGCAGCAGCGTTGTGACATCACTGGGTGAAGGTGGGTATACTGCGAGAGCGCCTCATGACCAGACGGACCTCCACGTTCGGCAGGCTGTCTGGTTTCATCTGGTCACAGCCCTCATCGGCTACAGCCATGTGGAGGTCGAAACGTAAAGACACGGATTTCTTCCTCAGTTTGGGATTTCCTTGAAAGAAGGAGCCCTCCCACTGCCTGATCACTTTGTCGATCTTTTCTGTCCTGTAGCACAAACAAACAATTTTACACGCAAATAATTCGTTCGTAAAGAATAATGCAAAGTTTAAAAAATTGCTCTGAAGCGTTAAAGTTACAGCATCATATTAAATGCTTCACAACTACACGCCAGATGAAACCCATCTTTGTTTTGAGTTTGTGGTTCTCTGTAGCAGCTTGCTAGCACTGCGACCTCAAAATGAGTTTACGTAAACTTACTCCACTTTCCCGTGACCCTCGGCACTTTCTTGAACAACGTTTCCTGCTAAAATCTCCTGAGTCTTCACAGTGCATATCTCTCTGTTTGTGTTTCCAGTCGCATCTGGGTATAAAAACACGCACATCAACACAGTGTCCCGTCTCGTTTAGATGAAATAAAGCGAGATGTTGAGGATGAGGATGGTGTTTTGTGCTTCCCTTGACCTGTCAGAATGACAAGACTCTTCTGTCGCTGAAGGACAGGGCTGTTTTTTGGCGTTTTCTCCGTGGAAACGGGCTGAGCGATCTCCTCGTCACATCCGTTCAGTAGACCATTCTGCTCAGGAGCAGGAACAGAACCTCTCCATGGCTTCAGTTTCAGCCCATCTGAACTGAAAAACCTGTAGATCAGGAACATAAGAGGAACTAGTTCTACACAGGTTTGGTTTAAGGTTCCACTTCATTTGAGAACCAAAACACCCATTTCTGTCAGTACAAATTTAATTTCCACTTGCATAAACAACAAAACATATATCAGCCGTTTGCAATCGTGCAAGTTTGAGCGTGTGTTTAAGGTTTGTCTGCATGAACAAACGCCTCCCCAGACCTGCCCTCCTCGTGTTCCAGGAGTTTCCTGTAGGTGGCGATCTCTCTCTCCAGCCTCATCTTGTTGTTGAGGAGCTGCCTGTGGTTCTGCCGTTGGACCTCCAAACCGTCCCTCACAGTTTCCAGATCAGACTCGAGGCTCCTCACGGATCTGGAGAGATCTCGGAGCTGTACGGAGTACTGCTGCTGAGTGTGACGCAGGGAGCTCTGGAGACTTTTCTCCTGATTGGACGAACGGTGTCCGTATTTAAAACAGTGCAAACAGCGCTAACAACAGCAAGGGAATGATTTCTTTATGAGATAAAAATTGAAATATAAATATTAAATGCATATAAATTAAATAAATGATCATTTTGTACATCTTGTTATCACGTGTACATCTGCCAAATAAATAAAGCAAAGTTAACACCCCCTCTGGGAATCGAAGCAAAACATTTGACGCGTCATTTCTGAAACCACAAATTCTTCTGCCTCTTGTAATAACTGTTTGTGGTTATGTGTAATAACATTTCTCATACAGTGATATTTTAATGGTGATGTTATGCGTTCAGGTGATATGGGTTCACAAATGTGTGTGTGTGTTTGTGTGTGTGTTTGGGTGTGTGTGTGTAAGTGTTTGTGTGTGTGTGTCATTAGGGATGTGTGTGTGTGTGTGTGAGTGTTTGTGTGTGTGTGTGAGTGTTTGTGTGTGTCATTAGGGATGTGTGTGTGGGAATTTAACACACCAGGGCATGTAGCGATTCGATCTCCACCTGAAGACGGTGCCATTGCTTTCTGACCTCTGTGAGCTCAGCCCGGGCTTCTTTCAGAACCTCGTCCCCTGCCCTCACCTACACACACACACACACCCATCAGAGACACAAACACACACACACACACAAAACAAGAGATATATATGACCATATTTATATTTTTAATTAGTATTTTGAAGGACTATGAAAAACACTTGTAAACTACATACATTTTAGTACCATTAGGGTATAAGTAATCATTTAAAACTACAGGTAATATCCTCACCTACTCTTATTTTACCACAGAAACACCACAGAACGGTGTTGTAAGCACAAGCAGCAGTTGTTGCTGTTTTTCAAGGAGACTTACGAGGCTGTTGTTGTGCTAGAACATAAATTCTGCTCTGACACGTAATAATCACCTTCTGATGCAAACAATACAAGATCATGTTTATCCTGTGTTACACTCACATCTTATTCTGTGTGTGCAATACACACACACACACACACACACTGCAGTGCTCTGACCGGTGGACCAGAGAGTGTTTGAAGGAGACAGTGAGAGTGAGAGAGAGAGAGTGAGAGAGAGAGTTCTGTACCTGTGGTGATAACAGCACCGTGGGGCCGCTTGCGTCCCTTCGGGGCCTCGTCTGTGAAGCCGGGCCGGAGCCTGGGGCTGGATTTGGAGGTGTGGCTGAGTCAGGGCTGCTCTGAGACGGGCTGGAGCGCTCCCACTGGGTGCTGGTCCAGGAGAGATCCATTCCTCTGCCATTCTCTCCCGCAACCTGCGCTAGCACTCGATCACACTCCAGTACTGCCTGCCTGTGGTGCTGATCCAGTGCCTTCTGTCAGCCCGAGAGAGAGAGAGAGAGTGAGCGAAAGAGAGAGAGGAGGAAGATTTAAAGGGGTCATATCATGAACAAGTACATCTTGTGAGATTCCTCAGGAATCTGGAACTGAAGCTCTTCAACAGTAAATAAAGATCATTTATTGAAACAGATCTCCAGAACGACTCGCTCTAGAACCACAGGTGAGCGACCAAACGCGACCCTTTATTAAAACATAATGCATGATTCTTATGGTTTACTGTTCTCTGATCTTCTGTTCTAGATCAGTGTGAACCGTCTTTTGTTTCCACATGAGGGAAATTCTTCTGAACTATTGTAGATAAAACACACACACACACACCCTCTCCCTCAGGCTAACCACAATTTGGCGTGTGGACAGATCTGAACATTTTTCACGAGTGTTTTGACCGGCGACAGTCGTCAAGATTTCTGGTTCGTTAAATGATTTATGTGACTGATGAAACACTGTACACGCTACACACGCACGATTGCGCAATTAGACACACACGATCGCTGACTGTCATTCAAACTCTGTTTGTTCACCTCTTGTTCTTCCAAAATTAGCTGGAAGTCATTTCGGGATTGCTGGAGCTGTTTCTCCAGAAGACTGTTGATCATCTCCACCTCGTCCTTCTTCAGTTTTAGTTCTGACACCTGCAGCTCTTTCTGACAACGAAACTTCTCCTCTGCTTCACACCTACACACACACACACACACACACACATACAGACACAAAAGCTTTAACCTGACAACAGAAAGATGAAATCAGTCATTAATCTGTGTGTTTTCATAAACATCATCCTTAGGGACATGACAGAGTCTGAACATGCACCAAGAGCGCACGCCCATGAGCTTCATTATTATCTCAAATTCCTGCTAGTCAATTACATTTAACTAACACAGTTTACTTCCTGAGAAGACCAGCGTCAACAGACTCATATCACCTCATTAAACTGAAAATTCAGCCATAGCCGTACAGTTACTGTTCATTTTATTCATGGTTTTGTTATGAAATTTGTCAAGAAACTTTGAGACCGTTAGCATGACTGTTTGTTTGCAGAATATATCCGGTTAATCACAAATATCCTTTATGAGCTAAACTTCTTTTAAACTGGCTTTCCAAAGCCTGGTGAGACATTGTGCCAACAGCATCATCGGCTGAACACATTTTAATTGGCTGGTTTCCATTTGCATAGGTCATGAGCCGTTGTGACATCATCAAGAACAGATGATCAGAAAAGGGGCGTCATTTGAAATAATGAATTACTAAAGCTGAATATATTTATTAGTGTTAAGTATAAAGAAACAGTCAGGTGGTTTAAGCATTAAACGTCTAACAGAAGAATGTACAGTATCTGGACCTGACTGCACCTCTCGCCACCACAGGAGGGCGCTCACATGACCAACTCAATGACTGTATTGTTTTGATGAGCAATATGCTTGACACAGTGTTGAAAGACATGCGGTTTGAATGCTGTCCACATTATGCAAATCAGCTTCATTCACTATTACTTGTATGATTTATTACATTTGCAAAAATGTGCGTTATGCCCACAACACAAATCAAAACACACTGTCTGTTTTCCAGCTATTTATAATAATAATTTATGATAATTAATTTATGAAAATCATAGGCTGACAACAGTGTAACATACCACAGTGTGAAATGTTACTGCTGCACACCATCTGAAACATGTAAATATTCAGCACAGAGTACAGTATGTAGCATGCAGTATGTCACCAGCTAACAATTTTAAAACATTCTACTAACTACTCAGAAATAACGTTTTTTATATACGATATATAATGTTTAAGAACATTCTAACATTACTGCAAGAACTCATGTTGATTTTGAGAGAAGTTTTAGCTGGGTTAGTACTCCACTCCAAACACATCCCATGAAAACATGACACATGCAGCAGACGGTCACAGCTCTTCTGTAATGACACACTCTAACCTGGACTGTAAATGTGAGACTCTGAGTTTCACCGCGTCAGATTGTAACAGAACCGCTGTGTTTTCCATTAGCATCTGGCTAACCTGCAGAAACACAGAAAATGCTGTGAATGAGTTGGGCAGATATAAAAGACATACAGTACAGAACACGTAATTGCCCGTGCCGTGGGTAAAAACTGAGGGTAGAACAATATGATGTACATAATAATGTCAGTTATTGTATTTCTATAAGATTTATAGGTGATAAACACCTGTTGACGCCCATCTAATCATGAGAAGATCTTTCTAAATTCTTAGCGTGAGGGTGTGGGTGCCAATCAGCCCGGCGGATTGACAGACAGCGACAGAACATCGCTGGATACTTGCTGCTTAAATGCTGGCGGGAATGTTCAGGTATTTGTTTGTATAGTGGCTGTTGCTCAATGTAATGACTTTATCTGAAATCTCTTCTAGAGGAAACAAAACAGTTCTCCTGGCATTTTAAGCTGTTTTTAACTGTTACCTGCATTTTTGTAATAAGTCTTTTAGCAGGCTGTCACGTTAGGGTCAAAGGTCAGACAATGTGTTAAAACCGCCCCTGAGGAACACCCGAAATTAACAATCTTTTATTAGTCATCACAGCCACGAAACAGGAAGGGTTTCGGAAGAGCAGGTGTGAAGGGGCTGCCCTCAGGTATTAGTTAACATACCTGTTCCTCCCCCAGAACCCAAAGCAATTGGCTTAAACCAGGGGATAAATTTTGGTCATTGTTCCAATATCTGTCTAACTATACTATCCACACTAATTATACAGAATGTAGTATGTATACTGCGCGCAGTGTACACAACTGTAATACGAAGCATCCTGTGCTGGGTTTGTGTATCCCACAATGCATTGCACTCTGCAATATTAATTTATTACATTTGTATTCTTAATTCGTCATTTAAATGGTCACATAAATGGTCTGTGTAACTGTAGCTGTACACTGTAGTATTATCGAATGTGTACAAAAAAATTCACACTCACATCTGCCTCAAATCAGAGTCAAGGGTCTTAAACTTCACTCACACCAGAATCCTGGATCAGTGTTTCTTAATCTGCCCGTGTGAGTCCCCAGAACGTCACAGTTTGGATGTTTATGTAACACACTCACATCTCTCAGTTTATCGTGACCTGAACTGGGTGTGT